>ML263519.1:51907-63386 GCA_005239495.1 Nicotiana undulata
AATCTGGTCAAAAACCCAAATTTCCGCCCCAGGTATTTTTTCCAATTCCCCCCCCCCCTCCCAAATTTCACCCCAAATTCGAAATTAAATGACAAAATTAAGCATAGATTTGCGGGAATTAATCAAAACCGAGTAAGAATAACTTACCCAAACACCCACATGAAGATCTCCCCATGAAACTCCTAATCCCAAGCTCCCAAGTTCAAATTACGAAAAATGACTCAAACCCTCATTTTTGGGTATTTTAATTCTGCCTAGATTTCTCTTAATCGCGATCGCGGAAGGCCCATCGCGATCGTGAAGAACAAACTTTGCATCTCAAAATTTACACTACGCGAACGTGTGATTCCCTACGTGAACGCGATGCACAACTGACCAGACCCTACGCAATCGCGACTGACCTCACGCGACCGCGAAGAGCATTAGCTCGACCCACTGCTGCCTCACTCCTTCTTCTCGAACGCGGCCTAGCCCACGCGTTCGCGATTTAACACTTTGCCACTCCTACGCGTTCGCATACTCCTGCCCGCGAACGCGAAGAACAAAACTCCTTATCCCAGTTTAGCCTACCCGATCGCGACTCCCTTCACGCGATTGCGTATCAGAAAACCAGACACATGCAAAATCTGCTATCTTTCAAGTCCAAATTTAGCTCGTTGAGCATCCGAAACACCCTCGAGGCCCCCGGGACCTCAACCAAATCTACCAACCAGTCCTATAACCCCATTCAAACGTAGTCGAGCCTTCAAACCATATCACATAACACCAACAAAAAGAATTACACATGAATTCAAGCCTAAGAACTTAGTATTTTTTCAAAATCCACAAACGATGCCGAAACACGTCTAAACTAGTCCGAATGACCTCAAATTTGACACACAGGTCAAAACTAACACTACAAACCTACAAACACTTACGGAATTCCATTCCGAGCTCGATATCAAAATTTAACCAATCAGCCAAAATCGCCAAAAATTCAATTCAAGCCTAAATCTACTACAGACCTTGAAAATACATTGCAGACGCGCTACTAACCCCAAAATCACTCAACGGAACTAAAGGAGTCGCCGGAATTCCAGTTTCCACTACGATCTGATTTCTAAGGCTTAAACTCATAATCAGGGACTATGTGTCCCAAAACTCTCCGAATTCCATAACTAATCACTCCGGAAAGTCCCAATAGCAGAAGAAAATGTGGAGAAAATAGTTTTTAGGGGATCCGTGCTTTAACTCTCAAAATGACCGTCCGTGTCGTTACATTCTCCACCTCTTAAAAAACTGTTCATCCTCGAACGAGTATAAAGACATACCTGAAGCTGTGAAAAGATGAGGGTACTGGCTGCACATATCCTACTCGGTCTCCCAAGTCACCTCCTCGACCGACTGACCCTTCCGCTGAGCTTTTACTGATGCAATATTCTTTGACTTGAGATTTTTGACCTCCCTATCCAAAATGGCTACAGGCTCCTCAACATAGGATAGATCCCTTCCAACTAGACTGAACTGAAATCCAATATATGAGCTGGATCACCGTGATACTTCCGCAGCATAGAGACGTGGAATACCAGATGAACTCCTGCTAGGCTCCCGGCAAGGAAAGCTCATAAGCAACCTCTCCAATGTTCCTCAATATCTCAAAAAGGCCAATGAACCTCGGACTCAGCTTACCCTTCTTCCCGAGCCTGATGACGCCCTTGATAGGCAATACCCGAAGCAAAACTCGATCACCAGTCATAAATGCCAAATCACGAACCTTCTGGTCCGCATAACTCTTTTTCCTGGACTGGGCTTTGCGAAGCCTCTCCTGAATCACCTTCACCTTATCAAGGGCATCCTGGACCAAATCTGTACCCAACAATCGGGCCTCACCCGGATCAAACCATCCTACTGGGGACCGACACCGCCTACCGTACAAAGCCTCATATAGTTCCATCTGAATGCTGGACTGGTAACTGTTATTATAAGCAAACTCTGCAAGTGGAAAGTATTGGTCCCATGACCCTCCAAACTCCATCACACAGGCACATAGCATATCCTTAAGAATCTGAATCGTGCGCTCGGACTGCCCGTCTGTCTGAGGGTGAAAGGCTGTACTCAACTCCACCCTGGTACCCAACTCCTGCTGAACAGCTCTCCAGAACTGTGATGTAAACTGTGTACCTCTGTCTGAAATGATAGATACTGGAATACCTTGAAGGCGGACAATCTCCCTAATATAAATCTCAGCCAACCTCTCTGAGGAGTATGTAGTCAACACTGGAATGAAATGGGATGACTTGGTCAGCTGATCCAAGATCACCCAAATAGCATCGAACTTTCTCAAAGTTCGAGGAAGTCCAACCACAAAGTCCATGGTGATCCGCTCCCACTTCTACTCTGGAAGCTCAATCTGCTGAAGCAACCCTCATGGTCTCTGATGCTCATATTTAACTTTCTGACAGTTGAGACACTTGGCCACAAACCCAACTATATCCTTTTTCATTTTTCTCCACCAATAGTGTTGTCTCAGGTCCTGGTACATCTTCGCGGCACCCGGATGAATGGAGTACTGCGAGCTATGGGCCTCCTCAAGGATCAACTCTCGAATCCCATCCACATTGGGCACACAAATCCAACCATGCATCCTCATCACGCTATCATCTCCTATAGTCCCGTTTCTGGCATCACATCGCCGAACCCTGTCCTGAATAACTAGAAGGTGGGGATCGTCATATTGGCGCTCTCTGATGCGGTCATAAAGAGAAGACCGAGAAACCACACAAGCTAATACCCTACAAGGATCTGAAATGTCCAATCTCATGAACTGACTGGCTAAGGCGTGAACATCAAAGGCTAAGGGCCTCTCATTTGCCGGAAGATATGCCAAACTCCCCAAACTCTCCCCCCCGCGACTCAAGACGTCGGCCACCACATTGGCCTTCCCCGGGTGGTATAATATTGTGATGTCATAGTCCTTGAGTAGCTCCAACCACCTCTGCTGGCGCAAATTAAGGTCCTTTTTCCTGAACAAGTGCTATAAACTCCGATGATCCGTGTAAATCTCACAGGGAACACCGTACAAATAGTGACGCCAGATCTTCAGGGTGTGAACAATAGCTGCCAACTCGAGGTCATGCACCAGATAATTCTTCTCATGCACCTTCAACTGCCTGGACGCGTAGGAAATCACCCTACCATCCTGCATTAATACTACTCCAAGGCCAATCCTCGAGGCATCACAATAGACTATATATGACCCTGAACCTGTTGGCAGTACCAACACTGAAGTTGTAGTCAAGGCTGTCTTGAGCTTTTGAAATCTCTCCTCACACTTCTCAGTCCACCTGAACGGAGCACTCTTCTGGGTCAGTCTGGTCATAGGTGCTACAATAGATGAAAATCCCTCTACAAAGCGGCGATATTACCCTGCCAAACCAAGGAAACTGTGGATGTCAGTAGCTAATGATGGTCTAGGCAACTCTACACCGCATCCTTCTTCTTCGGATCCACCTTGATACCATCACAAGACATCACGTGGCCTAAGAATGCCACTAAATCAAGCTAGAATTCACACTTATAAAATTTTGCATACAATTTCTTCTCCCTCAAAGTATGAAGCACGGTCCTCAAGTGCTGCTCATGATCTTTCCGAGATCGGGAATATACCAGGATGTCATCAATAAATACAATGATGAAGGAATCAAGATTAGGCCGGACCACACTATGCATCAAATGCATAAAGGCTTCTAGGGCATTGGTCAACCCAAATGACATGACAAGAAACTCATAGTGACCATATCTGGTCCTGAAGGCAGTCTTGTCCGGATCCCGAATCTTCAACTGATGATAACCAGAATGCAAGCGAATCTTGGAAAATACCTTGTCACCCTGTAACTGATCAAATAAATCATCGGCGTGAGGCAAGGTATACATGTTCTTCACTCTAACTTTGTTCAATTGCCGGTAATCAATACACATACGCATAAAACCATCCTTTTTCTTCACAAATAATACCGAAGCACCCCAAGGTGATACACTGGGCCTGATGAAATCCTTATCAAGAAAATCCTACTACTTCTCCTTCAACTCCTTCAACTCAGGAGGAGCCATACAATAGGGAGGAATAGAAATGGGCTGAGTGCCCGTCAACAAATCAATGCCGAAATTAATATCTCTATCGAGCGGCATACCCGCAAGATCAGCTGGAAATACATCAGGGAAGTCCCTCACTACTGGGACTAACTCAACTGTAGGGGTATCAACACTGATATCTCTCACATAGGCCAAATACGCATCACACCCCTTCTCAACCATCCGCTAAGCCTTAAGGAAATAACCCTACGGGGAGTATACTATAAGGTACCTCTCCACTCTAATCTCGGTAAACCTGGCATAACCAGCGTCACGGTCTTATCGTGACAATCAAGAATAGCATAATGGAGAGACAACCAATCCATGCCCAAGATAACATCAAAATCTACTATACTGAGCAATAACAAATCGGCCCTAGTCTCAAAACCACTAATAACATCAAGCACGACCGATATACGCGGTCCACAACGAGAGAATCTCCCACGGGAGTAGATACATAAACAGGGGAACTCAAAGAATCCCGAGATATCCCCAAATATGAAGCAAAATATGAAGAAACATAAGAATACGTAGATCCTGGGTCAAATAATACTGATGCATCCCTATGGCAGACAGGGACGATACATGTGATAACTGAATCTGAAGCGACAACCTCTGAACGGACTGGAAGGGCATAGTACCTACCCTGGACTCCCCCTCTAGGGAGACCTCAACCTCCCCGACCTCCACCTCGAGCTATCTAAGAAGGTGGGGCAATAGCTGGGGTGGGAAGAATAGCCGGAGGACCCGGTGGAGCACGTGCCTGATAGGTCTGTGAAGATGCACCCCTCCTAGCTCTGGGGAAATATCTAACCATATGACGAGTGTCACCACACTCAAAACAACCCCTCAGAGGACGCAGTGGTTGAGACTTGCTCAGAACTAGCCTGCTGGACTGGCCGGTGATAGCACCTCGAGCAGGAGGCATACTAGATACTGGTGGTGCATAATAGGGCTCCTGAGGTCTAGGAGGAGCTAGAATACCACTGGCTACTGGAAGAGCTGAATGAATAGGGCGACTCACAAAACCCCTACTGAATAATGACCAGTCTCTCGAGACCTCTTGGCCTCTCTCTCCTCTCTGTCCCGAGCAAACATGCCCTGTACCCTCCTGGAAATACTCACTGCCTGTTGATAAGTGATATCCATCTCTAAATCTCTGTCCATACTAGTCTGAATACTAGGGTAGAGTCCCTCTATGATGCGACTAACCCTCTCTCTGATCATGGCAACCAAAGCTGCTGCATGACGAGATAATTTGCTAAAATGGACTGCATACTCCGACACAGTCATAGAACCCTGGCGCAGCTGCTCAAACTCTGCGCGCCAAGCATCCCTGAGGTTTTGAGGGACATACTATCGTAGAAACATCTCAGAAATTGAGTCCAAGTAAGTGAAGCTGCCTCGTCCGGACTACTCAGATCATAAGCAGACCACCACTGATATATCGCTCCCCTCAGTTGGATAGCGGTGAAAGAAACCACACTCATCTCCACAATGCCCGTAGTGCGGACAATATGATGACACTCCTCAAGAAAATCCAGAGCGTCATCTGAAGCTAGTCCACTGAAAGTAGGTGGGTGGTAATTCTTGTACCTCTCAAGTCTGAGCTGCTCTACCTCAGAAGCAACCCTGGCCTCATGCTGAGCCGGAACCACTAGGGGTATAGGAATGTACTCTGGGGTCTGATCCACAAGGACTCTCTGCTCATGAGTGAAGGCTGCGGGAGTCTGTGCCCCTCCCCCAGCCTGAGATGTGGCTGGGGCTATAGGAAATAGCCTAGCCTGAGTCAGAGTGCAGAATATGCTCATGAACTGAGCCAAAGTCTCCTGGAGGGTTGGAGAAGCAATAGGGACCTCCTGAGCTGGCCCTCCAGCCGAAGCTGCTCTGGGTTCCTTTGTCGCTACTCTCGTAGGTGCTCGGGCTGCACTCCGTGCTTGTCCTCTATCCCGACCCCTGCCTCTGGCGGCATTGACTGGGGGCTCGGGTTCTTGATCGTCGGTCCTCCCAGTACGGGTCCTCACCATCTGTGAGAAATAATAGAATAGAGTTTTAGAATTTTGATGTCAATAACTCGCACGACAAGGAAATCCAAGGAATATGATTGTTCTTAATAGTTACATAGCTCCCGAAGATAGATACGGACGTCTCCTTACCGATCCGCAAGACTCTTATAAACCGGCTTGTGACTCGTGACTCCTATGAACCTAGACGCTTTGATACCAACTTGTCACGACCTAATTTACCCTCCGAAAGGTATCGAGATGACACCTAGTCTCTACGACTAGGTAAGCCTAATTTGCGGATAAGACTTAATTAAAAATACGATAAATAAAGAAATAAAAGATAAAAATCTGAATAGTCATAACAATGCCGCTCGACATGTACACAATATAATGCCCAAGACCCTGATTGTCACAATATAGTCATAAGCTTCTACACTACCATATCTCTAAACAAAACTGGGTAGTACATAGGAAAATCTACAAGATAGAATAGAAGGTGACTCAAAGGATTCTGCGGACGCGGCAGAAATATCTTGCGGTCTCCTGGAAACAGCTGCAACAACTAGCCACACGACTGATAACTCGTACCTGGATCTGCACACGAAAAACATGTGCAAGAAAGGGCATGAGTACACCATATTTGATTCCTATTAAGTGCCGAGCCTAACCCCAGTCAAGTAGTGACGAGGTCAGGT
This sequence comes from Nicotiana undulata, assembly GCA_005239495.1. NCBI lineage: Eukaryota > Viridiplantae > Streptophyta > Magnoliopsida > Solanales > Solanaceae > Nicotiana > Nicotiana undulata. Next base: position 58,719 of record ML263519.1, read on the forward strand.
TAAGGCTCTACTGGATTTCTATATGAATCAATTTAAAACAGTACGAAAGATAAGTAATTTTTACGGTAAACAGTTAACGAAAATAATGTAAAACATAACAGTAAAGAGAGCCCTCGGCTCAGAACAATGTAACACAAGGTGAAATCTCCCGGGATACCGTCTCGTAGTTCCAAGTGATTATGAAGTACAAGGGGATCTCCCGGAATACATCCGTAGTCCCAAAATAAATATGCAGTGCTGAGGGATCTCCTTGAATACGTCCGTAATGCCAATTCAAATATGCAATAGAGGGGGATCTCCCGGAATACGTCCGTAGTCCCAATATAAATATGCAATGGGGAATAAATGACAAATAAGACATCATTTTAAACAGTTCATCAAATCGCAGGCAGGGAAAAGCAATAAGCTAACTAAACATGGCGCACAGGGTGTCAGATAGGAAATTTAATATTTATTGTAAGCATGCTTTTCTATTCCAAGTTAAACAATTTAACACATTAAAGCGATGTAATAAGAGAAAACAACTTATAATTTTCGGAGAAAAATAGGATTTTTGCAATAATGGCCCGTGTACGTACTCGTCACCTCACGTACACGGTGCCCACACAACAATTAATGTCAAAAATATCCTAAGGGGAAGTCCCCAACACAGAGTTAGGCAAGCCACTTACCTCGACTGCTCAAATCAACTTGATACCTCTCTCTTTCCACGAGTACTCGACTCCAAACGGCCCAAATCTATTCAATTAAATTGCATAGTGTAAATATAACTATAAGTAACTAATTTAACTAATCAATTCTAAGCTAAAACGCGATATTAGGAAAATCGCCCCAAAAAGTCCCCGGGCCCACGTCTCGGAATCGGGTAAAAAATCACAAATTTCGAACAACCATTCACTCACGAGTCTAACCATACCAAATTTACTCCAATCCGATACCAAAATCTCGATCAAAACCCAATAATTCGGCCTAGGAACTTTTCTCAATTTCCCCCCAATTTTCACCCCAAATTCGAAATTAAATGACAGAATTAAGAATAGATTAGCGGTAATTAATCAAAACCGAGTAAGAATCACTTACCCCAAACACCCACGTGAAAATCTCCCCAAGAATCGCCTAATCCCGAGCTCCCAAGTTCAAATTATGAAAAATGACTCAAACCCTTGTTTTTGGGTATTTTAATCGCGAAGAACAAACTTAGAGTCTCAAAATTTACACTACGCGAACGTGATGCACAACTGACCAGACCCTACGCGATAGAGACTGACTTCATGCGACCACGGAGAGCATTAGCTCGACCCACTGCTGCCTCACTTCTTCTTCGCGAATGCGGCCTAGCCCACGTGTTCGCGATTCAACACTTTGCCACTCCTACGCGCTCGCATGCTCCTGCCCGCGAACGCGAAGAACAAACCTCCCTTGTACCAGTTTATCCTACGTGATCGTGACTCCCTTCACGCGATCGCGTATAAGGAAACCAGACACCTGCAAAATCTGCTATCTTTCAAGTCTAAATTTATCCCGTTGAGCATCCGAAACACCCCCGAGGCCCCCAGGACGTCAACCAAACCTACCAACTAGTCCTATAACCTCATTCAAACTTAGTCGAGCCTTCAAACCACATCACATAACACCGAAAACAAGAATTACACATGAATTCAAGCCTAAGAACTTAGCATTTTTCCAAAATCCACAAACGATGCCGAAACACGTCAGAATTAGTATGAATGACCTCAAATTTGACACACATGTCACAAATGACATTACGAACCTACAGACCTATCTATTGGCTGAAATCGCCGAAAAATCTAACTTTCACCAATTCAAGTCTAAATCTACTACAGACCTCGAAAACACATTCTGGACGCGCTCCTAACCCTAAAATCACTCAACGGAGATAACAGAGTCAACAAAATTCCATTCCGGATCCGTCTTTATACATTTATGACTACGGTCCGATTTCTAAGGCTTAAACTCATAATCAGGGACTATGCGTCCCAAAAATCTCCGAATTCCATAACTAATTTCTCCGAAAAGTCCCAATAGCAGAAACAAACGTGTGGAAAGCAATTATTAGGGGATCGAGGCTTTAACTCTCAAAACGACCGATCGAGTCGTTACATTAATAGCCAAATTTGTTAATTTCAAAGTACTAAATATTATGAAAGTAACTAAATTACATTTTGTTTAATGTGAAGTTCAACTTTAAATGGTTGAAAGGCGAACGATATTTCATTAAGGGTTTCGTCCTTTTAATATAGTAAAAATAAATAGATAGATAGATGTCCAAGATTTTTTTGAAAACACACAAGCATATGATTATATTACTTAAACAAGCGGGTACATACTAGATGTTTTTAGGGCATTACTATTGCCCATAGCTGCCAAGTACGAACACACAGAACTAGAATATTCTTAAACATATTACAAACATCATTCTTGTTTTTTTGTACTACTTCTTCCACAAAAGGGGGTGTGCGGGAATGGAAAAAACACTTAGTAGAAAGGCGATTTCCTCTAGCTTCACTGGCAAGTCTGTGAGCTACTTCATTTGCGTTCCTGAAGTTATGTCTCAGTTGGGGTAGCCTCAGTTGGTGCATTAACCATTTGCATTCGAAATAACATTAAGGAAGTTATGTCTTGTATTAGTTTGATTATTTTTGTGCAGTCAGTTTCAACTTCCAAGTCTTGGAAATTCATTTCCTTTGCAATTTTTAGGCCTTGTAATAAGGCCAGCAGTTCTGCGTGAATTGGTGAGAGAGCTTTACAAGATTTTTGATACCCAACTATCCAATCTCCATTGCAGTTGCGGAAAACACCCCTGATTCCTGTATTTTTGTTATTGCTCTAAAATGCACTATCACAATTAAGCTTGATTTTACCTTTGGGAGGTTTATCCCGATTTATGGGTATTTTGAATTTTTTTTTGTCTTGAAAGGTTTTCTTTCAGAAAAGAAAAGGTATTCCCATGCAAGATGTATAACCTTTCTAGTATCAAGATAGAGGTCCCAATTGTTTATGTTGTTATGGTTTCTATTTTTTCAGATTTTTCAGATTGAGAAAGGAAAAAGAGTATCCCAACTAATGCTATACTTACCGTAATTAGTGAAATTGTTTTCAATTCGATTAACCAGTTGTTGTGATTGCTAATGGTAGTGGGCGGAAGACCCAAATTCCCCCAAAATCTATTGGATATTAGACAATGAATAAAAATATGGGAAATATCTTCAGCTTCTTTTTTACAGATTTTGCATGTAGCACTGATATTAGTGCCTATCTTGCCAGGTAAGCACGACAAGGGATACGGTTGTGCATGCATTTCCAAAAAAAGATTTTAATTTTGTTAGGGCATTGGAGTTCCAAATCCATTCAAAATTCTTTGTAGATTTAGTGGGGCTTGAAAGAAGTTTATAACAAGATTTAGTGGTGAATAGTGTGTTCGAGTTTAGGCTCCAGGTAATTTTGTCGGATTTAAGATTATTACTAGGGGTCGGAGTAAGGGGAAGCTTCTCCACAATTTCCTTAGGTAGGTTGAAGGAGATGGTATTAGTGTTCCATTCCTCCTTTTTAAAAGGTTTTTTTATGGATAGATTAATGTCATTTTTGCTTAGAGGACCTTGTACAGATTTTCTAAGCGACATACAATTGTAAATCCAGTTTGTATCTCAAATATTGAGTCTGGAGTCTAAAGAGGGATGCCAATGATAGCATTATTTCAAAGATTCCACCCTTTGAGAATTGATTTCCATATGAAGGAAGTGGAGATCAAAGACCTTCTCTTAGTGTATTTGGCAATGATAGTTTGGCTCCAGGGAGAGCTAGGGTTTGTTAACATTCTCCAATCAAGACTAAATAGAAGAACCCCGTTTTTATCCTTTAAGGAATGTAGGCCTAGACCCCCCTCATTTTTTGGCTTAGTAATTATTTGCCAATTGATGAGGTGCAATTGTTTAGCTGAGCTAGTGGTACTTCATAAGAAATCTCTTTGAATTTTGTCAATCTTCTTAAAGATTTTAGGGGGAAGTAGTGTGTATTGCATTGAGTGGGTTAGAATTGCACTTAGAGTACTATTGGCTAGTGTAGTTCTACCGCAATATTAATAAAGGAGCATTTCCAATGTGATAACCTTGTTTGCACCTTATCAATGATAAATTGAAAGTCTTTGGTGGTGGGGGAGTTATTCAAAATAGGGAACCCCAGGTATTTACTAAATTCATGGGTACACTTGATCAAAAAGGGATGTGAAGTAGTTCACTGTTTCTTGAGGATAGTTTTTTGGTAAAATAATTATGGATTTTGGAGAATTTATAGTTAAGCCTGATTCATTACTAAAGAGATCTATACAAGACTTGACGCATTGGCCTTTTTTTGTAGCTTTCCCAATAGGGTAATATCATCTGCAAAGAAGATGTGGGAGAATGAGGGTGCTTTTTGCCTAATGTTGATTGTTTCCCCTCTTAATAGGTCCACTTGGTGGTTTATGAGCCTGAAAAGGAGTTCAAGGCATAGAATGAAGATATATGGGATATAGGATCCCCTTGACAGATACCTTGATTAGGATGAAAAAAACTTGTTCTAGAACCATTTACTAAGACTCCCATGGAGCTAGTGGTAATACAATACATAATTAACTTGGTTAGTTTTTTTTTTTTGGGGGGGGGGGGGGGG
>ML263520.1:0-12064 GCA_005239495.1 Nicotiana undulata
TATATATATATATATATATCAAGCCCACCAAGGGTATATCATCTCAACATTCGGCTCTAGGCCCATACTCAGTCAGAATTACCAGTTTTCTCACAACACTCTCATTATGTAAACAGCCCAAACATGGCAATGCATGATAAATCAATGATTTCTGAGACTGAAATATGAATACATATGTAATAACAGGACTGAGCATGCACAAGTAAGGTTCACAATAGAAACAACGGTAACNCTTTAGATTCTACGCATCAATGGCCTTCATAGTACCGATATCATGGTGGAACAACAGTTAGACCGTGCCTGGGAATAAGTCGTGCCACAACAAAACAACCAACACTCATATTCCCGTCACTTGGCGAGTGTATCATAGTATCTATCATCAATTAGCATGTACATTGGGGTTTCGAACCCCTCAGTTCCAAGGTTGAAGCCGTTACTTACCTCGAAACCGGCTCAACTCTACTCCGCCGGGCCCTTTCCTCGAGAATCGGCCTCCAAATGCTCCAAATCTATCAATAATCAATTACATAGTGTCACAATGTGCTAAGGAACAATCCCCAAATCAAAATTTAGCAAAAATACCAAAAATCCCGAATTCGGTCAAAACCCGGCCCTCGGGCCCACGTCTCGAAAGTCAGAAATTTTCACAACACTAGGTTCCTTGTCTTTTCCCGAGTCTAACCATACCAAGAACACGAAAATCGGACCTCAAATGGTCCTCCAATTCCCCCATTCTTCTTCTCTTAAACCCAAGCCCTAACCACCATTTTTCTACTGTTTTTACCAAAGATTTCAACCTAAAATCGTTCTTAATGCACAATATAACGAGTTTTGAGTCCAAGAAACTTACCTCCTTGAAGAAACAACGAAATCCCTCTTCAAACCCCTTCAAAACCTCCAACCCGTGTGTAAAAATGGTGAAAGAAGACAAATTTCGCGAAGGCTGCCTTTTATAGGTTCTGCCCAGGCATTTCCGCAATAGCGATGCCTTTCTCGCACCTGCGACTCCGCAGGGGAGACTTATCAACCGCTCCTACGACTTCTCACTTAAGTTGCCCAGCTCCCGCGATACTCGTCGCGCGCCTGCGACATCGTAGGTGCGGACCTCCATCCGCCCTTGCGACCTCTTTCGCACCTGTGGCCTCTTTATCGCAACAGCGGGCCCGCAGGGGCGACATATTGACCGCATCAGTGGTTCTTCACTTAAAACCCAGAGCCCGCACCAGCGACGTCATTCCCCGCACCTGCGACCTCGCAGGTGCGATCTTCATTCCGCCCCAGCGACCAAACCTCGCACCTGCGCCATTCTTCTCGCGCCTGCGATATCTGCACTTGCGGCCCAAGCATCGCAGGTGCGATCACACCAGCAACAGCAGCTTCAGCTACATATTTGGGTTCCAACTTTCCGTTTAACACCCGAATTCAAGCCCGAGCCCCTCGGGACTCCAACCAAACATACCAACATATCAAACATAGTTATTCAAACTTTGTTAAGCCATTAAAACACCAAAAACAACATCAAAACCAATAATTCTCATCTAATTCAAGCCTATGATTTCTAAAAACTTCTGAACACGCATTTGATCAAAATAACCCAACCAAACCACCTCCGAATGACCTGAAATTTTGCGGGCAAGTCCAAAATGACATAACGAGGCTACAGCAACTCTCGAAATCCCATTCCGACCCTCGGATCAAAATCTCGCCTATCAATCGGAATTCGCCAATTCAAGCCTAATTCTGCACCGTGCATCCTAAAAATATTCTGAACACACTCCTAAGTCCTAATTCACCTACGAAGCTATCCGAACCATAAAACCTGCATTCCGAGGTCGTTTACCAATAAGTCAACTCCGGGTTGACTTTTCCAACTCTAAAGCTCTTGTTAGAGACTAAGTGTCTCAATCCACTCTATTTTCACTCCGAACCCGAACCAACCAACCCCAACACTTTACGAACAGTCTAACCGAGCTACTACAAGACAGAAATAAGGGAATAGATGCATATATCGCGTAATGACGGACCGGGCCGTTACAGTTACCTATAAAACCTAAAATCAAAACTTCTATTTGGTTGCTCTACCATAATAGACTTCCCACACGACATTTTCTTACGAGGCTCAATACAATAATGTACCTCATTTGTCCGTACTGCCAAGAGGAAGCCGAAACACGTAACCATCTATTTCTAAATGATCATAATGCAAAAAGATGCTAGGAAGAATTAGGACTCCAGCAACATATTAATGCATTAATGCGCTTGAACAATCCACAACACTGGATTCATGTATTAATGAACTACAAGGGCTTAAAGCTGCCATACAACATTAATTCACACACCTTTTTACCTTTAAATTTAGGGAATATTTGAATAACTCGCCATCAAAAATTTTTATAATACAACTTGTGTAAGTGTTAGTGTCAGATATACCCCACAAAAAGCAGCTGAATTCTCATATTTGGCAACTTCAACTCACAAAAAAGAGACGAGACTCATGACCCTTCTAAAGTGAATACCTCTAAAACACAATACTTATAAATTAAACACAGTTGGGGCACACTCATCCACAGTTAATGGCATTGGAGGATTGATTAAGAATTAAAAAGGAGAGTGGATAATAGGCTTCTCTGGAAACGTTCCACGAAACACATCACTCTCAGCAGAATTGTACGTGTTGATACATGGGCTTAAAATAGGAATTGAGCATAACCTATCACCACTTGAAGTGGAGTTGAATGCAAAGGAGGTTATCACAATGCTACACTCCGATAATATAACATAAGCTAACATGATAATTGATTGCAGACACCTACTACTGAAGCTACGTAATTCAATAATACAACATGCGTACAGAGAACAGAATAGGGTAGCGGTTCAATTAGCAAAGGCATGCAGCAATTTTGGGAGCAACTTTGTGCAACACGTTTTTGAAACAACACAAGTTTTTGTTGAAAAAGCTTTTGAAGATGACAAGCAAGGGATAACGATTGTACACTTAATACATACATCAGACTACAATATAGAAGATCAAAGGACGGTTTCAATATGGAGGAACAGAAATGCTTTTGAAAGTGGCAATTGTGCTCTACGTCAACAACCATCAACTGTGCAATGTTGTTATGATGATAGTTTTGTTAGGAGTACAACACAACTTAGATACTAGTAGTAATAGTTTAGTAGTTTGTAATAGTTTAGTGGTTTGTAATATGGTGCAAGTTATGCACCACTCTCTCTGTACGCATATGCTTTAATTAATGAATATTATCTTTTGTACAAAAAAACATAGATAGTTACTTGAAAATACTCTGAATATCTTTGGGTGGAAGATTTAGTAGACGTTTGGACATAAGAATTGTAAAATTCCAAAAAATGGTTGTTGATACCCAATTTTTCCCCAAATTATTTTAAATTTTGCATATATACCTTCAAAATCACTTTTTTATAATAACTGGTATTTTTTCCATAATTTTTTATACTTTTATCAATTTATTTTCTAATTTTATTCAGCATTTTACATCATATAATTATTTATAAATTGCATTACAGATAATTTCAAAATATTTCCTGACTCAATATATCACTTTTAATTCCATTAGGATTCAACTATTTCACAAATTAGCCAATCTGGCATTATTTGGTTATAATTACAATAATTTTGCAATTATAGCCTAATTGTACATTCTATACTATTTTAATTAAATAATCCGTCGTTTTTTATTTTTAATACTAATTAATTACCTTAATTTCACGTATTTAACCTTAATTTCATTTTATCTAATTATTGGCTATTTTTATTAATTATCTATCTATTTAATTGGGTATTTAATAATTAGCCTCTCTATTTAAATTATAGCCTAAATTAACCTGACCCCAACCCAATTGGGACCAGCCCAATACCCAATCCAAATAACCCAATAACCCAAGCTTAATATCTAAGCCTACCCGACCCAATCCCCACTTTTGATCTGGACCGTTGATTAATTTTAATCAACGGACTAGATCCGTTCTTTCCTAATTAAGCCCTTAACGACTACCCCCCCATTTCATTCACTCCCCTCTCATTCATCTATCTACTCCCTCTCTATCTCCGGTTCTTTCTAGAACCTTCTCGTCTCCTCCTCTCCGATGGGCACTGTCCACCTTCTCCGGCCACTTCCCTCGCCGAAAACCATGGCCTCTCATCATCTCCTGGCCCCGGCTTCACCCTATGCCAGTTTGATGCTATCCTAAGGTTCTCATGTGAACCTGGAGCGGTTCAACTCCTCCTATGGTCCCTCATGCCATTTTTTGGCCACCTACGGCCGTTTGAGTAAGATCTATGACTTTTTCGGCTAAAGTCGGTGACATTTTTAAGGTTTCTTATTTTCTCTGGGTTCTATGAAACCCTAACGCCTAAGATTTTCCGATTTTTATTTTAGATCTATGTATGTTATGAGTTCATTGTTGTTTTCCCCAAAGATTCTCTGATTTTTCCTAAAATAGCTCTTCGTTTTCAAACTAAGGTTTCATGATCCCTTTTAAAACGATTTTTCTATGACTTTTAGTATTGTCCTAAGGTTTCTACTATGTTTTAATGGTTTATTTTAAGCTTCCCCTCTATCCGGGTTACTATGTTGAAAACCCTAATTTTTTCTTAAGATTCTGAGTTCGTCTTTGGTACTGTGTTCAATTAATCTGTATATTCCTTATGAACATTCTGCGATTCTGTGATTTTGCCCTATGTTTTCCTGCCTATTATGTGATTCTACTATTCATCATTGTTGCTGAAACTTCACTTCTCCTACTTGTATTAACATCTACTCCATTAATTTAGGCCATGCTCTATGTGAATTCTTGACTTATGTTGTTTTACCCTATGTTTGCTTATTACGGTTTCTGAGTTTCGAGTTCATTCTGTTTGTTCTCATAAGCTTGTGCTAATTTCTCCTAAATTAGTAGTGTTCTCTATTTCCGGGTCTTTGAATCCCTGTGATTGGTTCCTCATTGATCTTGCATGATATTCTATACTGATTCTTGAGATATTTCTTTAATTAAGGATGGTTTCCTGTTTATCCTTGCCTATAGCATGTTACCCCGCTCATGTGTGATATTCTCCTTGAATCTATAATTTTGTGCATGTCCCTTATAATCCCGTATTGATTTGAATTGCTTTTGAGATGTTTTTCCTTAATTAAGACTGATTCCTTGTGATTTTAGTCCCATCCGTGATTCTTTGACTAATTTCCAGAACTAATTTATATTTTTACCATATAAACACGCTCAGTATATATGTTCCTTACTTGAAATATTATGTACTTAACCTTTATTACATGCTACATTCTTTACTACTCCTATTATGGTAGAACCTAAGTGATTCTTCACTTATTTGATACAATTTATACCCGTTTGAATCATGATTCCCTAATTGAAGGGAGTACCTCTGATTGATTTTGATTGGTATTGTTTCTATAATTATGTTATTCTCTACTCGTTTTCAAGAGCTATAAATACTTTTTCTTCAGCACAAACAAAGACAGACAGAGACACTCATTGCTCTGAATTCTCTCTTACTTTCCTATACATTCTCTCTTGCTTCTCTTATTGATTACTGCTATATTGGATAGGTAGGTCAGGAAACTCAGATCGAAGAATTTTGCCTCAGTCAAGGTTCAGAGGGGTCATCCGTTCGAGGAGGCGACTTGGGAGACCGATCAGGATATGCGGAGTCAGTACCCTCATCTTTTCCACAGCTTCGGGTATGTTTCTATACTCGTTCGAGGACGAACGATTTTCTTAAGAGGGGGAGAATGTAACGACTCAGTCGGTTGTTTTGAGAGTTAGCGCCCTGATCCCCTAATAACTGCTTCTCCCATGTCTATTTATGTTATTGGAACTTGCCGGAGCGTTGAGTGGTGAAATCTGGAGTGAGTTTGGACACATAGTCCATAAATATGGAATTTAGCTGTAGAAATTGGGTCGTAGCTAGATTTGTGTGAAGACGGATCCGAAATGGAATTTTGTCAACTCCGTTAGCTCTGTTGGGTGAATTCGGGGTTAGGAATGTGTTCGGAATGCGAGGTCGGTTGCAGATTTAGGCTTGAATTGGCGAAAGTTGGAATTTCGGTGAATTTGGCCGATAGGTGAGATTTTGATATCGGACTCGGAATGGAATTCCGAAAGCGACAGCGGATCCATAATGTTATTTATGACCTGTGTGCAAAATTTGAGGTCATTCGGATGAGTTCTGGCGTGTTTCAGCATCAGATGTGAATTCTAGAAACTTCATAAGTTCTTAGGCTTGAATCTATGCATATTTGATGATTTTGAAGTTATGAGATGTGTTTTTAAGGCTCGGCCAAGTTTGAATGAGGTATTATGGTCAGTTGGTAGGTTTGGTTGAGGTCCTAGGGGCCTCGGGGCTGTTTCGAATGCCCAACAGGTGAATTTGCAACATTGAGAGATGCTGAACCATTGCTGGTTCTGGTGTCTCGCACCTGCGATGGTTTTCCCGTAGGTGCGAAGGTCAGCACGCAGGTGCGGGCTTAGTCCAGGTAGGCCAGGCTCGCAGGTGCGAAGGGGCATCCGCAGGTGCGGAGCGCATCTGCGACCCAGCATCCGTAGGTGCGATCCCAGAGTGCTTAATGAGTTTCCGCACCTGCGATGGAAATTCCGCTGGTGCGATCCCAAGGTCACAGGTGCGAAATCCCTGTGCTGGTTATACCCAAATTTGAGGGTTAGAAATTTATAACTCCAAAATTGATTGAGAGCTCAGAATTTGACGATTTTCAATTGGAATTTGAAAAGGAGAATCATAGGTAACGTTTTCTAACCTTGATCCAATTTTATATCAATAATCTCTATCATTTTCCTTAGTCTAATGAATAAAAGTGGATGAAAAACCATGAAAATGGGATGAAACTTCCCCAAGTAGAAATCTGAGGATTTAGGGAGATTTAGACGTCGGTTTTTGATGATTCTTGTTTGAGTGAGTTCGTGAGCGAATGGGTGTTCGGGAAATATAATTTTTACCCGATTCCGAGACGTGGGTCGGGGGACTTTTTGGGCGAAATTCCTAATTTCGCGTATTAGCTTAGAAATAATTAGTTATTTTGTTCCCTTGAAGTGATATTTACATTATGCAATCGAATTGAATAGATTTGGGCCACCCGGAGTCGAATACTCGTGGCAAGAGCGTGGTATTGAGTTGATTGGCGCAGTCAAGGTAAGTGTCTTGACTAACTCTGTGTTGGGATTTCCCTTAGGCATTTTTATATTGATTTTTCTATGTGGACGTCGTGTACGTGAGGAGACGAGTGCGTACACGGGTCATGGTTGCTAAATTCCCGTTTTTCCTCCCATGTCATAACTCATTTCGTTCTTATATTACTTCTTCATGTTATAACTGATTAGTTAGCATAGGAATGAGCATGCCTACCTGTTTTCACTTGAATTCCCCGTATTTGCTACTATTTGCTCCATGCTTAGGTAGTTTTACCTTATTCTTGGCTATTGTTATCTTGAATTGTTTAATTATGTCGTATCTGATAGCATTCTGCATCTCATATTTAAATTGGGACTACGGACCGAGATCTGGGAGCTTTCCCCCTGTACTGTACTGCATATTTAAATTGGGACTACGGGCTGAGATTTGGGAGCTTTCCCCCTATACTGCATAGCATATTTAAATTGGGACTACGGGCTGAGATTTGGGAGCTTTCCCCCTATACTGCATAGCATATTTAAATTGGGACTACGGACTGAGATCCGGGAGCTTTCCCCCTGCACTGCATTGCATATTTGCTGTTGAGATATATGTTGTGCTGAGGAGAGGGCTTTTCTTTATTATTTCTTTCAGTTTTCCTTTAAATTTTGCTTATTTTAGCTATTTATATGTCATTGTTCAAACTTATAACTGTCCTATTTTCAAACTCAATAGAGCCTTAACCTGACCTCGTCACTACTTGATTGGGGTTAGACTTGGCACTTACGGAGTACCGAATGTGGAGTACTCACGCCCTTCCTGCGCATGTTTTCCCCATGTGCAGATCCAGGTACCGGTAGGCAGCATTTTGGCTAGGAGTACTACAGCACTTGCTCAGGAGACCGCGAGGTAATTCTATCGCGTCCGCAGAATCTCACGTGTCCCCATTTACTCTACTATAGGCATAGGAGATAGACATATTCACAATTTCCTTTTTCCGTTTTATAGAGCTATAGTTGTATAAAGCTTGTGACTTGGTGATATTTCGAGTTTTGGGAGAGTGAAAGTTGTAAATGCCGAGCGGCTTAAATTCTATCGTTATTGCTACATCTTTACTGTTTATTTTTGTGTTGTCTTATATTTACGCATATTTTAAGCTTACCTAGTCATAGGGACTAGGTTCCGTCACGAGCCCGTTCGGAGGGTTAATTCGGGTCGTGACAAGTTGGTATCAGAGCGTCTAGGTTCATAGGAGTCACAAGTCACAAGATGGTTTATTAGAGTCTCGTGGATCGGTGCGGAGACGTCCGTATCTATCTTCGAGAGGCTATGTAACTGTTAAGAACAATCATATTCTTTGGAACTCCTTATCGTGCTAGTTACTGTCATCAAGATTCTTAAACTCTATTCTATTCTTGCTTACAGATGGTTCTTACTCGTACCGGACGTACTGATGACTAGGCACCCGAGCCCCCGGCCAGAGCCTTTAGAGGCAGGGGTCGGGGCAGAGGACGAGCACGCGGTGTAGCCCGAGCACTAGCAAGAGCAGAGGCAGAGGATCCCCCAGCAGCTACCATTGGAGGGGCACAAGAGGTCCCTACTATTACTCCAGCTCTCCAAGAGACATTGGCTCAGTTTTGAGTGTCTTCAGAACTCTGTCTCATGCGGGATTACTTCCGATAGCCCCAGCTACATCCCAAGTCGGGGGAGGGACGCAGACTCCCGCAGCCCGTACTCCTAAGCAGAGGGTTCATATTGGGCAGGTTCTAAAGTATATTCCTATGCCCACAGCAGCTCCAGCTCAGCATGAGACTAGGATAGCTGTTCCTGAGGCAGAGCAGCTCCGACTTGAGAGGTACAGGAAGTACCACCCACCTGAGTTCAGCGGACTAGCTTCGGATGACGCCTTGGGTTTTCTTGGGGGGTGTCATCGTATTCTCCGCACTATGGGTATTGTGGAGATGAGTGGGGTTTCTTTCACTGCTTTCCAGCTGAAGGGAGCAGCTTATCAGTGGTGGCGTGCTTTTGAGCTTAGTAGTCCCGACGAGGCAGCTTCACTTACTTGGGCTCAGTTCTCAGAGATGTTCCTACTTGAGTTTGTCCCTTAGAACCTCAGGGATGCCTGGCGTGCAGAGTTTGAGCAGCTACGCCAGGGTACTATGACTGTGTCGGAGTATGCAGTTCGTTACAGCGATTTGGCTCGTCATACACCAGCTTTGGTTGCCACTGTCAGAGAGAGGGTCCGACGCTTTATTGAGGGACTCCATGTAACGACCCGACCGGTCATTTTGAGAATTTAAGCTCTGTTCGGTGGTATAAGACCATAATCAGCCTCACATTTTGTACATCGACCCGTGTGCGTGGTTAGTATCAGTTACCGGATAATCCAGAGTCGAATTGGGAGAAAAATTTTAGTTTTGGAAGCTTAAGTGATTAAAGTTGACCGAAGGTTTGACTTTTGTGTAAACGGCCTCGGAATGAGTTTTGGCTAACGCCAACAGCTTCGTATGATGATTTTGGACTTAGGCGTGCGTCCGGAACTGGATTTGGAGGTCCGTAGGGTGATTTGAGGTATTTTGGCGAAGTTAGAATTTTGGCGATTTCGGTCGATAGATGAAATTTTGATATCAGGCTCAGAATTGAATTTCGAGAGTGGCTGTAGGCCCGTTGTGTCATTTAGGACTTGTCTGCAAAATTTCATTTCATTCCGGGTTGATTTGATAGGTTTCGACGCGAGTGTTGATATTTGAAGTTTTAAAAAATTCATAAGTTTGATTTTGGTTTGATTCGTTGTTTTAGTGTTGTTCTATGTGTTTTTAAACCTCGAGCGAGTCCGTGCTAGGTTATATGACTTGTGTGTGTGGTTGGACGGGGTCCCGGAGGCCTCGGGTATGTTTGGGATGGACTATGGGCCATTTTCATCCATTTTTGGATTGCTGATGCCTGCTATCTGGTTTTCTCCTTCGCGTTTGCGTCCCATCCTCCGCGTTCGCGAAGAGTAATCTGGGAGGATGGGATGTTTGTTCTCTGCGTTCGCGTCCACCCTACGCATTCGCGTAGCCATGCCATCTCACCTTCCGCATTCGCGTACTACTCCACGCGTTCGCGAAGGGTCTTTCTGGGCAGTCCAACTTTTCCTCTTCGCGTTCGCTGCATCGCCTACGCGTTCGCGTAGGCTCCACTTTTTTCTCTTTCGCGTTCGTGAGCCTTTCTTCGCGTTCGTGAAGTAAACATTGAGAAGCTTCATTCTCTTATTCGCGAATGCAGTCCTTCCTCCGCGTTCGCGATTCATTAAATGCCTGGGCAGATTATAACCCTTCAAAAATCGGGGTTTCACCATTTTTAACACATTTTGAGTTCTAGAGCTCGGTTTTGGGCGATTCCTTGAAGGTTTTTCACACAATTCGAATGGGTAAGTATTCTTTAACAAGAATTGATTATATTCCATGAATTAGTTCTTGTGTTTATCATTTAATTTGTGTTTTGGGTTGAGGGAATTGTGGGTTTTGAAAGAAAATTTCTAAAATGAAAATTTATGATTTGAATGAGCAAATGACATCGAAATTTGAAAAATTTAGTATGGGAGAACTCGTATCGGAATGGGTAAACGGAATTTATGAAATTTGTCGAGTTCCGAGGTGCGGGCCCGGGGGTCGACTTTAGGATTGATTTTTATAAATTAGTAAAGATCGAAACTTTATTATTCGGAATCATTCCTTATACGTGTTATGTGCAATTTGAAGTTGTTCTAGTTGATTTTGAGCCGTCCGGAGGTCTTTCCGCTCGAGAAGTCTACTTTTGAGTATTCTGGTGGTCGTCTTTGAGGTAAGTATCTTGCCTAACCTTGTGGGGGGGAACTACCCCTAGGATTGAGTCTTATTTGTTTATTGCAGCCCGTGTATGCGAGGTGACGAGTGCATACTCAAACTTATATGCAATTAGATTGCCCTTCTAGGATTTTTAGGTCCTTATATTCCCCGCGTATGAACTGCAAATTGTTATATCTCGATCCTTGATTTCTAGCTTCGTCTCTCCTTGTTAAATTAGAAGTTGATTGCTTGGTGTTTCCTTGCTTCTTATTTGCAGACCTTGCTTTTCTTACCGTTACGCTATAGTTTTTCTTCATACTGTGCTTATTTGATTAAGATTAGTATGATCTCGCCCCATAATTGTTTAGGAGTAATTGGAATATCTATTAGCATGCCCGTGAGTCGTATATCGTGATTACGTGATCCTCCCTCCCTTAAGTGCTACTTAGGATTAATTGGGTAATTTTCTATGATTGGCGATATTACTTAGGGGTTGCTTACCTATTGAATACTCGTTCGAGTTGGGTTTACTCGATAAAGTTAATTGCCTAAGTGAGATTGGTTATAGCTGATTCCCTTGCCGGGATGATTTGGTTTTCTTTGGTTGTGAATTTGGATTCATGGAATCGTTGACATATTTGCCTTGCTTTCTCCTCGTTATGCTACTTTCCGTGTGCTTGGTATTCCTTTCAGTGGCTATTTCTTATGAGTGAGTTTTACCATTCTGGTGATTTAATTCCTTGTATTTGATTGCTCATCGCACCCTGCATTTTGTTGTTGTTTTTATGCCTGTTGTGGCACTGTATGCTGTTCTTTTGCATTCTGGTTGTTTTTCCCTGTACTGCATTGTATATTTAAATTGGGACTACGGACTGAGATCCGGGAGCTTTCCCCTTGTACTGCATCGCATATTTAAATTGGGACTACGAACTGAGATCCGGGAGCTTTCCCCCTGTACTGCATCGTATATTTAAATTGGGACTACGGATTGAGATCCGGGAGCTTCCCCCTTTACTGCATTGCATGACAAATTCCGAGTTACGGACTGAGTTCCGGTGAGGTTACCATTGATGAG
>ML263521.1:0-12786 GCA_005239495.1 Nicotiana undulata
TTTATCAAATTTGATTGATCCACACATCATATAGCAAATTCTTGTGTGTCTCGTCTTTTTTAACTAAGAAATCCCTGAGACAAGTATGGTAAGGTTCAGAATACGATGGATAATAGGCTCACCCCTTTACCATTTTCACTTACGGGGAGAATCAATATTATATTATTATGTAATTTATATAATTTGTATTTATATAGTTATTCATAAAATTTTAATATCTTTTCATAATGGTAAAAGTAAGATTGAGTGAATTAATAGGATAAATTTTTTCTCACTCTAAATTTAGTAATATATTTACCTTTTCTCAATACTATTTTTCTTCCTTTATGTATAGTCTTTTTTTATATTTTTCGCGAAAAATGAACTATTGTTTTTGTCACATTTGATTTATCCATACTCTGAAAGCAAGTTCTTTTGTGTCTCATCTTTTTAACTAAGAAATTCCTCAGATAAGTGTCGTAAGGTTCACAATACGATGGATGATGGGCTCACCCCTTTACCATTTTCACTTAAGGGGAGAGTCAATATGTCACGGCCCGGAATTTTTACCTTCAGGACCTTGATGGAGCCTAACATTTCACTTGCTAGGAAAGCCAACGTTAGAGGAAACCAATTTTCATTTTCAATAAATAAGTCAATTAAGACGAAATAAAAGTAAAACTAAGTGCGGAATAACATAAATTCCCATGATATCTACTACAATACGGATCTGGAGTCACAACTGACGAGATTCTAGAATTTTCTACAAATAGAGTCTGAAAGAAATACAACAGTTTTGAACGAAAGAAAACAGTAAAATAGGGGAAATGGAAGGGGACTTCAAGGTTTGTGGACGCCAGTAAATCTACCTCAAGTCTCCAATGAGCAAGTCCGAGCTGCTACTCCTCATAAACAGCTGGGGCCAGTACCAAAGTCTGCACAAGAAGTGCAAAGTGTAGTATGAGTACAACCGACCCCATGTATTCTGTAAGTGTCCAGCCTTACCTTGACAAAGGCGTGACAAGGCTATGATAAAACACCCATGTAATAAACATTGTGTAGATAACAATACACGTACAGGATAACAACAAATAAAAGCTAAATATGTACTATTTGGAGGGGTACATGCTAAAGGAGATACAAGATACGAGAAATACAACGGGAATGAAAACCAGGACAGTCAATATGCCTTTAACTAGTAAAAACAATTAAGAACAATGAAGAAAATTGCACGACATCACCCTTCGTGCTTTTACTCACTCTGTGTATAAATCAATCACGATGTCACCCTTTGTGCATTAACTCTCATAACATGGCACGGCATCACCCTTCGTGCATTAACACTCACAATATGACATAACATCATCCTTCGTGCATTAACACTCATATACGGCATGACATTATCCTTCGTGCATTAACACTCACATACGGCACGACATCATCCTTCGTGCATTAACACTCTCCCTTACTACATAACAATGAACAAGTAATAACAGGGAGATAGGATCAACAAGAACAAGCCTTACTTTAAAAATGGTTCCACAATACCAATCTAAACTAGCAATGCTCAATTTCACAAAAGCCCATAAACACGGTAAGAACGAGAAATTTAACAAATAACTAGTCTAAGCATGGATAACATGATCAAATCTAAGTAAGCAATAATTACAAGGAACAAGCCACACCCGCATGCTTTAACCCAACAACAACGCATAAGTACTCGTCACCTCACATATACGTTGTACCCAACATCTAAACATGTAGCAAATAGACAAATAAGTCTTGGTCCCTCAAGTCAAGGTTAAACACGGCACTTACCCCGCTCCAAAGGTCCACTCAAAGCTCAACCATAACTTTGCCTTTCAAACAAGCCTCTTAACCAATATAATGTAGCAAATTACCAACCAAACGATTCAAATTAAGCCATAGGAATACCCACGATTGCAAAGGATTCACTTTAGGTCATTAGTAAAAAAAAATCAATAAAAGTCAACTCCTGGCCCCGCTTGGTCCAAACCCGAATTTCGAGTCATAACACGAATCCGTGTCCGCTTGCTCAAAACGTTGACCGAAGTCATCTCAAATGGATTTTAAGACAAAATATTTTTATATTTTCTTAATTTATAACATAAAAGCTTTTCAAAAAACACCCGGAATGCACACGCAAATCGAGAAGGGTTAAGATGAGGTATTTTAGGCTTCAAACCGCAGATTAGATTCTAAAACATAAGATGATCTATCGGATCATCATATTCTCCACCTCTAAACAACCGTTCGTCCTCGAATGGACATAGAAAAGTACCTGGACTGGTGAAAAAGTGTGGATATATGCTTCGTATGTCCGACTCGGACTCCCAAGTAGTTGCCTCGACGGGCTGACCTCTCCATTGCACTCGAACTAAAGGATAACTCATTGACCTCAACAGACGAACCTGCCAGGCAAGAATAGCCACTGACTCCTCCTCATAAGTCAAATCCTTGTCCAACTGGGTAGAACTGAAATCTAATACATGGTATGAATCGTCGTGATACTTCCGGAGTATGGACACGTGAATCTATGCTTGTCATCTGCCTCTTCCTATTATGTGACTTATTTGTCCCCCAATTCCCATTATCCTTGTGTGAAGACTATGTGTTGCTGAACTTGTTTTGACTGGTCTGTTACTTCTACTTGTTTTCAAAAGTTATTTCCCAACAAATAACTCTCCAATTTATAAACTCTTTCAATTGAACCCTGTCTCTTTCAAACTCTTCTTTCCTTCGGGCACTTCACACTATTCCTAGGAAACTTAAGTGCTGCCCCTTCAGTGTGAGCATTGCTTAGGGAACCCTTGAGTTCCCTATGAACTTTGACATACTGAGGCTGGAAATTCTACATTGCACATGCTCATATTTGGCAATTGTGTTTGGGTGCTGGTATTGGACAGGGACCCACAAGGGCCTTAGGGAGCTTTGCCGCACCCAGACCATGTAAGGCTGTGAAAGTCGAAAGGATTGAGGTTGGGAGATATGAGCCTAATTGAAGGCTCCCTATAGAAGTAGCTTCTTATTTTTCCTTTCATTAATGTAATTTATTATTCTTGGTTTATAATAACTTGTAAACAAATAATTGGGGCTGGATAGTGGATATGGGAGGGGACCATGCATGTTTAGTGTATTATGGGTAGAAACCATGATTATAGGGTTTACTTACTTATGTGTGCAATAGATATCATGCTTAGGACATGCATACCATGCATTAGAAACCATGTTTAGGTTCTTTATTTCAACATATCTATTATATTCATGTCATTTTATAAGCCTTGTTCACAGTCAATAACTATAACAAAATAATAAACTGCTATAACGTTACTCCTACTGCATTTTTCATAAGTACCACATTTAGAAATCATGTTTTAGGTATTCACGTGTGCATTAGATACCATGTTCTATAGGATTTTGCTTTCAGCATGTTTGCTATTATGTGAACACCTAGTCATTATGTATTAAATCTGGTAACCTCGTTAAAACTGTGTAAAAAACGGCTAAAAACGTTTTTGCAAACTCGACATTATCTTTAGTGTATTCCATGTCTTTAAAATCAGGGTTAATAACTTGCACTTCATTTGTTCTGATAAAACAAATAATTAGTATTACGAATGCCTAGGCAAACCTTAGGCCTAATACTTATAAAATCCCAAATCAATCGTTGTTATGTCTTGTTAAAGTGATCTACAGAACCAATCAGTCTCTTATGAGAACCTTAGAACTCTGATGTTTGTCATTACTTTCATTCATGTTTTCCCAGCAACTAATGCATTTTCAGAACAATTATTCCTCCTACAAAATCGTTCTATTTGAATCCTTGCTTTATTTCAAATTTACTGGTTTCTGAAATAGCTTACTCATTCTCCTTTTATTAAAATTTCCTTAAACTACTGACTCCTACTCGGCTTTGAACTGCTAGATCTTTTAAAGTGACTTTTCGAATCACTCTGTTATTTTAAAATCATGATTTACTGATTCTTCTAAAGTTCTTCATTTGCTTTTACTAAGAACTTCTTCTAATCTGCTGTGCATTTTTAACGTCCTGCTCATGTATTTAAGTTACTGGATCTCCAAACTCGATCATTCTTTTTCTTAAAACTATTTTGTCCTTTTATTTAAATTTCCTGTTGCGTTACTGAGTTTTCAAAAGCATTCCCTCTACCAAAACTGCTGAAACCTATTGTTTTCCAACTCGAAATTCCTGTTTTAAATCCTGATTTTGAGACTTTGATTATGTTTGAGACGTGATATTTATGTGTTTACCTGTGGAGGGATCCGTGAGCCTCTTACCTTCCCTTTATGTGCTGCCATACTTGTAGTCCTAATTGTTTTATATGTCGCTTAGGATTTAATTCTTTAAACCTAGGGGTTCAACCTAGTACTCACATTGTAGGATTAGTAGTCCTAAATACCCTCCAGGACTGATAGGATGGGACGGGTAATAGCACGTAATAAGCTTTCGTGACCAACACGCGCATTTTAAATATCTTTACGGAGTGGGAAGGATAAAATACGAATGTGATGACTGGTGCGCTAATACCATGTGTAAGACACTCATTGAGGATGTGACATACTGGGTATTGCATTGATATGATTCGTATTACTTTAAACCTAGACAGTTCTTTTCAAATGTTTCACTTTAATGTTTTCCAAAACCTTTAAAGATTTTGTACTTGTTTGAAATCCCCTCTTACATGCGCCTTATTTGATATTTGCTTACAGTCCAAATTCACAAAACTTCTTGGTTGGGACCCACATTCGTGGATCTTGAGCGGTGCCTAACACCTTCCCCTTAGGATAATTTCAAGCCCTTACCCAATCTCTGGTAATGCAAACTAGTTCATGAGTTATGTACTCTAGGTGCCCTAACGCACCATAAAATCATTAGGTGGCGACTCTTCCTTAAACATTTCCTTTAAGGAGTTTTCCAGAATGTCATAAACCCGATCTCTCCGTACCTAACCCGTGTGGAGGATTAAAAAAGGGGGCGCGACAGCATGGTGACTCTGCTGGGGATTTTTCCTAGGCTTATACCATTACAAATTGTCTTGTGAATTTGGACCTTTAATACTGTTTAAATGCTTACACCCCTTCCTATTCCCCATTATGTGCTATTAACTGTTTAATTTTGCAAAGTATTTATTTTGTCCAAACAAAACGGACATATCTTCATGTTTTCTTTGTAACTGCTTTCAATTATAACTGTTGTACTTCCCTTCTTTACCGCTTTCCTCAAAGTGAAAATACATGCCTATTTGTTTGAATGTCATTTATTGCATATCATGCTCCACATTCATATTCTACTTGTGCCAAACAAGAACCCTATAGAAACGCTAACAATGAGTGGTTGCGCTATTCCAATATTACTACCCCTAAATTCGGAAAGGCATATTTGCGGTTATATTAGTCGATCAGCGGTTGGAGCCGATAGTTCCGTGCCTTCCCCCTTGAGTTGTCCGCTCAAGGGTACCAGTCTGAAACCCCATAGAAACCTTACTCTATTGTAATGTTTCATGGATCATGGTCAAACCTAGCCAGGCTAATGTGTTGTGCACACAATAGCCTTTAAGATAGCCTTGTCCAAAGTCCATTAGGTTTCCCTGGAACCCAAACGGACCCCTTCACGTTCTGTACATTTATTTGGAGAACTAAATGCTCATGCTAATTATTGATGTTAAATAGTCAAGTCTGGTGAGGGTAAGGGCCTAACCTTTTGTTTCGTATAAATGAGGCACAAGGTCCCTAGATTCGACATGGTCGCCAATATCCACCCCAAACTACTAAACTGGTGGGAGGATCTTCACTTCAGTGACAAAACAGTCGTCAGAAAACACCTGGGCAACCTGCCCTCTCTTCTGGACATTCAGCCTAACAAAATGATGATAGAGGCTCCTACCTTGTTCTGGGACTGTGATTGCTCGATTTTTCGCTTTGGAAACAATGATAAAACACCGCTGATAGAGGAGATAGGAGGGTTAGCAGGTTTAGCTTGGGAGTCTCCAGGGTTATTGATGCCTGAAAACCGCACAGGACGGGGTTTCCTCAAGATGTTGGGACTAAATAAAAATCCGGACTTGGAATGCTTGAAAGACTCGTACATACCCTTTGACTATTTGTACGAGAGGGCCTATAGGGAGTTTCTCTATACTCTCTCTCCTTACTTTTGAGCTTATTTTGCTAGTTAGCATTGAGGATAGTGCTAGCTTTCATTTGAGGGGGTAGCCCGATTTTGGTTGATTTGGATGACTGTATACATTAGATACTATCTTTATTGTGCTTTCTTTTGATTTTGGTATGTACAAAATTTTACTATTCTAGTACTTTTCACTTTTGGTCTGTATATAAAGTTACTTTTTAATGTATATATTCATTTCCCAGTATGTATATTCGACTAAATCCCCTCTTGTACATATTTATTCTACTTTACGCATTTTACTTTCCACATTTTCCCTTTTTATAGCTTCTTATTTTATTTTCTTAGCTTCTTGTTTTGAATTTTTCGCGTGCAATAAGCCTTTGGTTTTTTTAATGCCACGGTTCGTTCTAAAGGTGGAATTTGTGTGAACCGGGTGGCTCTTCCTGAGGATGGATGGTATGACAACCTTCTTAAGGGTTTGAATCTGTTTTTTTTTGCTCTTTGTAAATAATAGCTAGTGAGTAAAGGTGCCTCAAGCAAAGCTTCACTTGGGCCTAACACATTTGCCTTTGATCCTATAGTCAAAAAACAAATCGTTGTGTTTAGGATGGTGAAAGTTGTGATCTTGAGACTCTTGTTGACCGATAATCATCAAATGGTTTTTCGGGACCATTGTGTTGCTTAAAGCATGACTACGGTCGTTGTGGGCCCCCGACTCTGTTTCTTTAGCAATCCCATAGCTTGAGCGGCGACAATTTGAATTTCAAGTCCAAGTCCCGTGCCATTAGTGTAGAACTTGCCCTGAATGTTTGTCTAGGCGAAATCCTAAGTGTAGTTTGACTTGAGAGGTGATTATAGGCTCTCCTTGATCCGAATAGTGACTTGAACATTTCCATAGCCTACCAATGACAATTTCCCTAGTCAACCATTTTGAGCCTTAGACCTTTTTCTTTCAAAAATCATGATACAAGCCTTGACCCATTTTGACCCTCTATTGGCGCCCAAATCTTTCCTTAGCACAAGGCAAAAATGTAAGCTTGGGGGAGAGACGAGGAATGCGACAAAGTGAAAAAGAAGGTACAAAAAGGAAGAAAAGGAAAGGCAATGAAAAAAAAAGAAAAAAAATCAAAAAACCAAAAAGAATGAACAAGTTAGAAAAAATAATGGGAATCAATGAAAAAGAAAGAGACTGAAGGTGTGGAACGCTTAGAAAGGAGAAAATGATTGAAATGAACAAAAATGTGTGACACTATGTCTCTCCACCCCCTCAGAAAGAGCTAATTGACTCAATAAGTCAAGAGAATGTGAAACAGATGAAGTACTTAAGGGAAGATAGAACTCACCTAGACCAAATATTTCCTACATTAAACCAAAAGCCTTCATCATGTACCCACATAAGTCCTATATGATCTTGAGTTAAATGAAGCTTACATTAGTGGTGACTCACATAAGGGGCAAGCCTATGGTACTTTGAGCCGCACTTGAGTCTTTATCTTGAGAGAGATGAGTGAACTCCCATTATCCTCGTTCTGAGCGTTACAATTTTAAAGTGAGGTTTGCTTAGGGAGAGTTGAGGAGTATGAGTTTGGGTTTCACAATGACCAAAGTGGTAGTAAGAGATTCATTGATGAGTTGAGTCAACTCTTGATGCTCTTCTGTCGCACTAAAATCCATGGTTTTAAAAAGGTCAAATGTTGTTAATGATTCATTTGTATTGAGGGCAATTGTTGGTCCCAATTGATGCTAGAAGAGGTCACCTTAGGACAGCTGAATTTTCTTGGATTTACTCAGAAAGGGGTGGCGCTGATTTTGTTTGCTTGAGGACAAGCAAAAGCTTAAGTTTTGGGGAGTTGATAACTAGGGATTTTACGTTGTTTTACACTCTAGCTTGCTTAAGTTTTGGATGCAATTGTACACAAAATAATACCAAAGGATTAGGTGTTGTGCTTGATGCAGGGTTTAGTAAAAAAGGATGGCAAATAGTCAAAGACGTGCTAAAAAAGGAGTGAAACTTGCACAAGTACCAAGAACAAGCAAAAACCAAGTTCAACTGACCACCGCGAGCCGCGGTCCATTCTACGCGGACCGCGGTGGAGAGATTCAGAGAGGCTGTCTTGAAGGCAAAGTCAACGCAGACCGCGGTCCGATCTACGCGGTCCGCGGTCAAGATATTCAGAGAACCACATTTTGAAGGCCAAGACTGTCACGACCCCAAATCCTAACAGGCCATGATGGCGCCTATCGTGGGACTAGGCTAGACGACCATCACTTTACTACGCATTTATTCGATTTTAATAGTTCACAATTAAATAATAAGCAAGCAACCATAGCACAAATAATATGGTTAAGTATTAGCATTCCCGTATTAACCTAAACAACCTCCCAAGAACTGGAGTCAATAGTCATGAGCATCTAAGAAGAAATAAATCTAACTCTGCTAAAACTATACTATATGTCTCGGAATCAAATGCTAATAATAAGTAAGGTTGGGAAATGGAGAAGCTGTGGACGCTGGACATCTACCTCAAAATACCATGAATGCTCCTACCAAACCTGCGTCAGCTACAGCTGCGAACTAGTACCCGGATTAGTGCACAGAGGCACAAGGAGTCTTTATTAGTACGCCAACTCAGTAGTAATGAAAATAAATCACAGTCTGAGTAGTATAAACACACATCACAGATACACAATTCCACAAAACCAGTAAAACACCAAGTCACCATTTAGTATTCATCAAATAATAAGTTCGAAATCAGTTTCCAGAAATCCTTTGAAAACAAGTACAATATCAGTATATCTCAGTAAAATTCTCAGTAAAACCAGTTTAAAATGAAGTAAATCATAGTTTGGAAAACTCAGTAAAAATCTTCATAAAACTGTCCCTCGAGCCAAAATCATTTATAGTAACCATTGCCCATCAGGCATCCTCACAATCACTCTGCCCATCAGGCATCCTCACAATCACTCTGCCCATCAGGCATCCTCACAATCACTCTGCCCATCAGGTATCCTCACAATCACTCTTCATAAGCCCCGCGGGCATCACTCATTCGGTACCGGCGCTCACTGGGGGTGTGATACAGACTCCGGAGGGGATCCTACAGCCCAAGCACAATAATAAGCCACAATATGGAAATAATCACACACAATATAGGCCCGTAGCCTCACTCATATCATATCATCCTCACAATGTAGGCCAGCAGCCTCACTCATATCATAACATCCTCACAATTTAGGCCAGCAGCCTCACTCAGTCAGACACTCTCAATTTGCCTTTCAGGCCATAATATACCAGGTTCTCGACCCAAAACAGTGTTTCATTTTCAAGAAGCAGTATCGAAATACTCTGAGTGTCAAAAACAATTTCACAGAAAAGACTGAGTAAAAATCATAACATATCAGTGAGGAAAATAATAAAGCAGCCCCCAAGGGGTTAAAACAGATCGGCACTAGGCCCCAAACATGGCTTACAGCCCAAATCATATCAAAATATATCTATACTATTAAGTATAGTCTTAGAAAATCGGTTTCGCAACTCAATAGTCTCCTAAATAGGAAAGATGTTTCCAAAGTTTCTACCTTTTTATCTCAAAACCCGTGAAAGGGTGCGTAGCCTGGAGCTTCATACCCTCACGACAGAATTGAAAGACATTACTTACCTCAAAACTAGCCCGAAAACTATTCCGCAACACGCTTACCTCGCGAATCAACCTCCGAAGGCTCCAAATCTATCAAGTTCAGATTTTATCATCAACATATGCTTAAGGAACGAATTCCACTTGAAAAATATCGAATTTAACACAAAAGCCCGAATTCAGTCAAAACCCAACCTCCGGCACAGCGTCCCGATACTCAAATATTTTTACAGAAAAGTGTTCTTCATCTTCCCACGAGTCCGTACATATAAAGAACACCAAAATCGGAGTCCGTTTGACCCCTCAAATCGACCCTTGAAGGTCTCGTAATCTCATGCCCAAAAATCCTATTTTTCTACTGTTTTTACCAAGGATTTCAACCTAAAATCATTCTTAATGCACAATATAACGAGTTTTGAGTCCAAGACACTTACCTCTTTGAAGAACCCACGAAACCTCTCCTTAAATCCTTCAAAAAAGCTTAAACCCGTGTGTAAAAATGGTGAAAGAAGGCAAATTTCGTGAAGGCTGCCTTTTATAGGTTTTGCCCAGGCCTCTTCGCACCTGCGGCCTTTTTATCGCAACGGCGGGCCCGCAGGGGCGACCTATTGACCGCATCAGCGGTTAGTCACTTAAAACCCAGACCTCGCGCCTGCGATACCTTTCTCGCGCCTGCGACATCACAGGTGCGGACCTCCATCCGCCCTTGCGACCTCTTTCGCACATGCGCCATCCTTCTCGCGCCTGCGATGTCCGCACCTGCGGCCCAAGCATCGCAGGTGCGATCGCACCAGCATCTTCAGCTGCATAATTGGTTTCCAACTTCCCGTTTGACGTCCGAAATCAAACCCGAGCCCCTCGGGACCCCGACCAAACATACCAACATATCCAACATTGTTATTCAAACTTTGTCGAGCCATTAAAACACCAAAAACAACGTCAAAACCATTAATTCTCATCCAATTCAAGGCTATGATTTCCAAGAACTTCCGAAACACGCATTTGATCAAAAACCCAACCAAACCATCTCCGAATGACCTGAAATTTTGCGGGCAAGTCCAAAATGACCTAACGAAGCTACATCAACCCTCGGAATCCCATTCCGACCCTCGGATCAAAATCTCGCCTATCAACCGGATTCGCCAAAATACTAACTTCACCAATTCAAGCCTAATTCTACACCGGGCATCCTAAAAATATTCTGAACACACTCCTAAGTCCCAAATCACCTAACGAAGCTATCCGAACCATAAAATCCGCATTTCGAGGTCGTTTACCAATAAGTCAACTCTTAGCTGACTTTCTCCCATTTTAAGGCTATTTTTGAGGACTAAGTGCCTGAGTTCTCATTTAACCATTCCGATTTCAAGCCTATCAACTCTAACACATTACAAATAGAATAACCAATCTATAATGAGTCAATAACAATAGTTAAAATGCAGGTTTCACGTAATGACGGACCGAGTCGTTACATTCTCCCCCTCTTAAACAAACATTCGTCCTCGAACGAGTCTAGGAACATACATGGAGTTTCAAACAAATGGGGATACTTGCTCTGCATTTCCCGCTCGGTCTCCTAAGTATCTTCCTCTACTGGCTGACCTCTCCACTGCACCTTCACTGATGCTATCTCCTTAAACCTCAGCTTTCTGACCTCACGAGCTAAAATTGCTACTGACTCAACCTCGTATGACATATCACCCTCGAGCTGAACTGTGCTGAAGTCTAACACATGATACGGATCACCAACATATTTCCTGAGCATCGACACATGAAACACCGGATGAACACTCGACAAGCTGGGTGGCAAAGCAAGTCTATAAGCCACCTCTCCAACCTTCTGAAGCACCTCAAAAGGACCAATAAACCGAGGACTCAGCTTTCCTCTCTTTCCGAACCTCATAACACCTTTCATGGGTGATACTTTTAGCAGTACCTTCTCACCTTCCATATATGACACATCCCGAACCTTCCGGTCTGCATAACTCTTCTGCCTTGACTGCACCGTGTGAAGTCGTTCCTGAATCAACTTCACCTTTTCCAACGCATCCTGAATTAAATCCGTGCCCAATAACTTAGCCTCACCAGGCTCGAACCAGCCAAGCGGAGACCTACACCTCCTACCATATAAAGCTTCATACGGGGCCATTTGAATACTGGACTGATAGCTGTTATTATATGCAAACTCCGTTAATGGCAGAAACTGATCCCATGAACCACCAAAATCAATCTCGCAAGCCCGTAACATATCCTCCAATATCTGAATAGTCTGTTCCGACTGCCCGTCGGTCTGAGGGTGAAATGCAGTGCTCAACTCTACATCAGTACCCATACCTTTCTGTACGGCTCTCCANTCGCTCGGAGGTATAAGTAGTACTGACAGGAATGAAATGCGCGGACTTGGTCAATCTATCCACGATGACCCAAATAGCATCAAAACCCTTCAAAGTCCGTGGAATCCCAACTACGAAGTCCATAGTAATTCTCTCCCATTTCCACTCTGGAATATCTAACCTCTGAAGCAAACCACCTGGTCTCTGGTGCTCATACTTGAACTGCTGGCAATTGAGACACCGTGCTACATACTCAACAATATCTCTCTTCATCCGTCTCCATTAATACTGCTGTTTCAGATCCTGATACATCTTCGCAGAACTCGGATGAATAGAATACCGCAAACTGTGAGCCTCTGCTAATATCAACTCTCGAATACCATCCACGATGGGCACACAAATACGGACCTGCATCCTCATAACCCCATCCTCGCCAATAGTTACATCTCTGGCATCACCCCGACGAACTCTATCCTAAAGAACTAATAGGTGCCGGTCATCATATTGTCTCGCCTTGATCTGGTCAAATAAAGAAGACCGAGAAGCCATGCTAGCTACCACCTGTGGAGGGTCTGAAAAATCCAATCTCACTAACTGACTCGCTAAAGCCTGAACATCAAGGGCTAAAGGTCGCTCTGCTGCTGAAAGATAAGCTAGACTTCCCAAACTCTCGGCT
>ML263521.1:16968-28154 GCA_005239495.1 Nicotiana undulata
TATTAACCTAAACAACCTCCCAAGAACTGGAGTCAATAGTCATGAGCATCTAAGAAGAAATAAATCTAACTCTGCTAAAACTATACTATATGTCTCGGAATCAAATGCTAATAATAAGTAAGGTTGGGAAATGGAGAAGCTGTGGACGCTGGACATCTACCTCAAAATACCGTGAATGCTCCTACCAAACCTGCGTCAGCTACAACTGCGAACTAGTACCTGGATCTGTGCATAGAGGCACAGGGAGTCTTCATGAGTACGCCAACTCAGTAGTAATGAAAATAAATCACAGTCTGAGTAGTATAAACACACAACACAGATACACAATTCCACAAAACCAGTAAAACACCAAGTCACCATGTAGTATTCATTAAATAATAAATTCGAAATCAGTTTTCAGAAATCCTTTGAAAACAAGTACAATATCAGTATATCTCAGTAAAATTCTCAGTAAAACCAGTTTAAAAATGAAGTAAATCATAGTTTGGAAAACTCAGTAAAAATATTCATAAAACTGCCCCTCGGGCCAAAATCATTTATAGTAACCATTGCCCATCAGGCATCCTCACAATCACTCTGCCCATCAGGCATCCTCACAATCACTCTGCCCATCAGGCATCCTCACAATCACTCTGCCCATCAAGCATCCTCACCATCACTCTGCCCATCAGGCATCCTCACAATCACTCTTCATAAGCCTCGCGGGCATCACTCATTCGGTACCGGCGCTTATTGGGGGTGTGTTACAGACTCAGGAGGGGCTCCTACAGCCCAAGCGCAATAATAAGCCACAACATGGCAATAATCACACACAATATAGGCCCGCAGCCTCACTCATATCATATCATCCTCACAATGTAAGCCAACAGTCTCACTCATATCATAATATCCTCACAATTTAGGCCAGCAGCCTCACTCAGTCAGACACTCTCAATTTGCTCTTCAGGCCATAATATGCCGGGTTCTCGACCAAAAACAGCGTTTCATTTTCAAGAAGCAGTATCGAAATATTCTGAGTGTCAAAAACAATTTCACAGAAAAGACTGAGTAAACATCATAACATTAGTGAGGAAAATAATAAAGCAGCCCCCAAAGGGTTAAAACAGATCGGCACTAGGCCCCAAACATGGCTTACAACTCAAATCATATCAAAATATATCTATACAATTAAGTATAGGATTAGAAAATCGGTTTCGCAACCCAATAGTCACCTAAATAGGAAAGATGTTTCCAAAGTTTCCACCTTTTTACCTCAAAACCCGTGAAAGGGTGCATAGCCCGGGGCTTCATACCCTCAGGATAGGATTTAAAGACATTACTTATCTCAAAACTAGCCCGAAAACTATTCCACAACACGCTTGCCTCGCGAATCAACCTCCGAAGGCTCCCAATCTACCAAGTTCAGATTTTTATCATCAACATATGCTTAAGGAACGAATTCCAATTGAAAAATATCGAATTTAACACAAAAATCCGAATTCGGTCAAAACCCGACCCCCAGGCCCGCATCCCAAAACTCATAAATTTTTACAGAAAAGTTTTCTTCATCTTCCCATGAGTCCGTACATATAAAGAACACCAAAATCGGAGTTCGGTTGACCCCTCAAATCAACCCTTGAAGGTCTCGTAATCTCAGGCCCCAAAATCCTATTTTTCTACTGTTTTTACCAAAGATTTCAACCTAAAATCATTCTTAATGCACAATATAACGAGTTTTGAGTCCAGGAACTTACCTCTTTGAAGAACCCACGAAACCTCTCCTTAAACCCTTCAAAAAAGCTTAAACCCGTCTGTAAAAATGGTGAAAGAAGGCAAATTTCGCGAAGGCTGCCTTTTATAGATTTTGCCCAGGCCTCTTCTCACCTTCGGCCTTTTTATCGCAACGGCGGGCCCGCAGGGGCGACCTATTGACCACACCAGTGGTTAGTCACTTAAAACCCAAACCTCGCGCCTGCGATACCTTTCCCGTGCCTGCGACATCGCAGGTGCGGACCTCCATCCGCCCTTGCGACCTCTTTCGCACCTGCGCCATCCTTCTCACGCCTGCGATGTCCGCATCTGCGGCCCAAGCATCGCAGGTGCGATCGCACCAGCAATAGCAGCTTCAACTGCATAATTGGTTTCCAACTTCCCGTTTGACGTCTGAAATCAAACCCGAGCCCCTCGGGACCCCGACCAAACATACCAACATATCCAACATTGTTATTCAAACTTTGTCGAGCCATTAAAACACCAAAAACAACGTCAAAACCATTAATTCTCATCCAATTCAAGCCTATGATTTCCAAACACTTCTGAAACACGCATTTGATCAAAAACCCAACCAAACCATCTCCGAATGACCTGAAATTTTGCGGGCAAGTCCAAAATGACCTAACGAAGCTACATCAACTCTCCGAATCCCATTCCAACCCTCGGATCAAAATCTTGCCTATCAACCAGAATTCGCCAAAATACTAACTTCGCCAATTCAAGCCTTATTCTACACCGGGCATCCTAAAAATATTCTGAATACACTCCTAAGTCCCACATCACCAAACGAAGCTATTCGAACCATAAAATCCGCATTTCGAGGTCGTTTACCAATAAGTAAACTCTTAGCTGACTTTCTCCCAATTTAAGGCTATTTTTGAGGACTAAGTGCCTGAGTTCTCATTTAACCATTCCGATTTTAAGCCTATCAACTCTAACACATTAAGAATAGAATAACCAATCTATAATGAGTCAATAACAACAGTTAAAATGCAGGTTTCACATAACGATGGACCGGGTCGTTACAAAGACCAACGCGGACCGCGGTCAAGAGATTCAGAGATTCAGACCTTGAAGGCTAGAAGACCACCGCGGTCCGCAGTCTTTTCTTCGTGGTCAGCGTTGAAGCCAACGCTGCCACGTTTCTATTTTACGCGGACCGCGGTGGCCACGTTCAAAAGACAAGTTTGTGAAGCCAAAAAGCCTCACCGCGGCCGCGGTCCACGGCGATCCCGCAGGGGCATTTTTGTTCGGGATTTTTGGCTGAGTATAAAATTGCTTCTTTTGTTATTTTTTTTAGGTGATGCTTTGTACTGAAGAATAGTGGGCAGCTCGTGAATATTTCTTTTTCATCCTTTTGAGTAATTTTATCTAGATTTCAACATTGAATCTTCCAATTTTGTTTTATAATTCAATTTTATGGGTTTTTCTTCATCTATTCCTTTGATTTCTTCATTGATTATGAGTAGCTAAACCCATTAGCTAGGGTTGTGGCTCAACCCTAGTGTGGGTATTTAATAGGTTCTTTAAATTAGGGCTTAAATATTTATGGGTGATGGATATTTGGGTTAATTTGTGATTTTCTTGCTAAAATTAGTGGTTGCAAACACTAATTGGTGTTTAATTGACTTGGGTCCTTCTTGAGAAAGAGGACTTGAGTCTAGAAAATCAACCCAACAAGGAATTGGGACGAAATCATGAGAATTGATAGTCCCAATTAACGGGTTAAACCTCGAGAGAGTAAAACCTTATTTGAGCCCATATTGCTTGTGCAAAATTGATACCCAATTGACCTTGAGAGAGAGTTAATTAGGGCATAACCACTCAAACTACCGAGAGGTATAGAGTGGGTAACTTTGGGCATTGGCCATATCATAATTCCCCGAATAACATCCTTGCCTTAGATATAGGAACCCGTTAATTACTCGCCTAGGTGAAAGTCATAACCCTAGTGCCTTTTATCCAATTAGAAAACAACCAAAAAGACAATAGCTAGTTAATTTGCAATTATCATTAGTTTAAATCGTAGTTCTAGTATCAAACCCAAAATTATGAGAAGTGCAATTAAGAGCACGAAACACTATTAGATCACCTAGAAACTCAACTCCAATATTATTAACTCCCAGTGGAATCGATCCTGATCCTTCAGGTAAAATCTGCTCCGACACTCATCTTACTACTTTATAGTAGTGTAGGTGAGCGCCGATCACATGCACTATGGCTTTTAGCCTTTCTTCTCTTTTTCCTGCCATTGTTAAACAAAGATAAATATTGTGCGTGTGTTTTATTCGATCTAGCAGAAACTATAGATTTTAACTAGAACTTCCCCACAGACGGCGCCAAATTGTTTTACCAAAAAAGTACTAAGCTTTTCTTTAAACGAATTAATAAATAGGATAAGAAGTGAATCCTGGTTAAATTTAATAACTACTAGATCTTGATGTGTAAGTAAGATTTAACTAAGCCCAAGCAATATTAAATATAAACCAACAGTGTACAATGATTATCAATAAATGTTCCAAAAGGGGTGTAGAATAAATGCATGCAATGGCAATAAATGTAATAAAGATGAATATTGAATGACTTGGGGAAATCTTCTCCCTGTCAGCAACGTGAATAGTGTAAAATGTAAATTAACACAAGACTCTTGGATCTTGTGAACGTTAAGGTATATTAAAATCAAGGAATCAGTGGAAAAGACAAGCTTTGTATATTCTTTGTTGTTAACTTTACAAGTGTGTTCTTCTCAGAAGGTTCAAGATCATTTTTGTTCTCTTTCTCTTCCTATTTATAGGGTATATTCTTTAGAAACCCTAAAAAAGTACAACCAAAGGAATATTCAAATAGAATATTCCCTCTCCCTGCCCCATACTCATCTCATCGTTGCTTTCTTATTATCTCTACTCGACCACGGTGTTAGCTCTCATGAGAGTGACTCTTCGTCACTAAACCATGATCGGCTTAGACTTCGACCACGACCAATAGGGCTATTAAGTCCAATCCAAATCATGACCAATACACTTATTTTGATTATTCATTTTGAATCGCTAACAGAGATAGAGTCAGGATTTCAACTTTATGGATCCAAGAATTTAGAACAAGTACTTCAAGTATTAATACTTAGTTTCTAAATCTAATGTGTGTGCATAATTAATAGAATTTATTAATACAAATAATTAATATAATAAAAAATTATTGTATTCGTCCACCCGCGTTAGGTTCTACATCCTCTCCTTACCAAAGGAATATTTTGAGAGAGGAAGAGCTGCCATTTTACTCGATTTGGTTCAAGTAATGTGCAGTCCCCATGCATTTGTCGATCAACAATTCATTAAAGTTCTTTATGCATCATCTTTGTTTAACTTTGATGGTGTTAATCAAATTGTATCATTTACATCAATATTTAAGTAAACAAAATTAATATTATAAAATTGTACTATACCAATCGATTTATATAAGTTTTATTTGACCAAAAAGTATACCTTTCAGTTAAATCATTATATTTATATAGTGATGGAACTAGTTAATAATAATATTCCTAAACGTGGATCTTGAAAGTACGGATAATGTAGGACTGATCTAGTGGGAGATTGATAATATTGTGCATTAAATAATCCAAAAGTATGA
Organism: Nicotiana undulata; assembly: GCA_005239495.1. Lineage (NCBI taxonomy): Eukaryota > Viridiplantae > Streptophyta > Magnoliopsida > Solanales > Solanaceae > Nicotiana > Nicotiana undulata. The sequence continues at coordinate 22,348 of ML263521.1, forward strand.
GCAATAATGGAGGAGTAACTAGCAATAAATAACAATAAATGACATTTGAGTAAATAGAAGAAGTGATTCACCCAATGATGAATGAGTTAGATGATTGTTACTCCTAACAATGATGAGTGACTGATAAATCTTAGAATGTTGTTCGAACTATTCTCGGATCTGATAAGAAATTATGGAATAATATAAGTGATGTTTATATACGTCAATACCACACAAGAGGTGGGCGGTGATTTGTGTGGTATCCAATTTTTCGCATGCACAGAAGGACCTGGTTCTTCTAAGTGTTTCAACGCCTACTGTTCTGGAACAATAAATGCAGAAAAGTAAAGAACACAGAGATTTTACGTGGAAAACACCCGGCTCCAAAGGTGAAAAACCACGACCTACTTCTCAGTAGGATTTTTCCAAAACTCTTCACTGAATCAATGAGCCAAACATCATTTACAAAAAACCCTTTTGTAAACCTAGGATTACCTCTAATCCCTTGCTGCAAACTAGCCTCTCGCTATTTTCAACAAACTCCAAGTTAACTCTGACTTGAATCACAAAGTGCCTATCATAGATGCTTCTAGATAAAGCTGATAAAGGTACAATTTTAGATCACCTACTATAATAAACTAGACTAAAAGACAACAGTTGAAACTGGTTCTTCTAGCTGGTTCAAGTAGCTCCAGATTCGCACTTCTCCAATTTGACTCGAACTGCTTGCAAAATTTCTTCACGAACTTTGCTCTTAATTCTTGATAAATTTCTGCTTTTGTGCGTCTCTGTACAATAAGAACAATCTGCAATATATAGGATTCGTAGACAAGAGATTTACTAGAGTTCTAATGCTACTCTTCCTTGGTGGAAGAGTTCTAGTTAATCTCAACTCCTCAAATCCTTCCTTATCTTTGATTCTGTTCTTACTGAATAAGGAGTCCTTCTCCTTATCATTTTGCAATCTTTTCGATCAAGAGATATCTCTTATTTTCCAGATTTCGTTTATCTCCTGCATATGCACCTCATGTGCCTTTAACTCTGCATGTGTCTATGTCTCCAGTGATGGACCTGGTTCATCTTTGAGTTCCTTTGTCAATCTTCAAAATCATTCAATTTCTTACGCCGAGAATAAGCTAGAATATTGATGAAAATGTAATGTTTGTATCTTTGCTAGAGAGAGAATCTTCTTCTGAAAAGTGTTCCAATCAAGTGAATATCGCATGCCTTTATTCATTATCTTTCTTCCGATTTATATGGGACATACCCCCAATAAACCCTAATAGTACAAGTACAAAGAATATCCAAGGGAATATTCTCTTCAATCTCTTTGTGCGGTGCTTGACATCGACCATCGTCTTCATCGTCTCGACCACGGGCTTCGCCATCTCCTGATCGGCCTCGGCTGACTCTTTTCGCGATGTTACTTCCCGCCAAATACTGAGACAGATTTCGACCCATACAAGTTCCAAGTCAAATAATTATTAAGGTGAAACACCAAGTAATTAAAATTCTAAGACATACATAGTGGACATTGACATATTTGAAGTATACGCATTCTTAGGACGCATGGAACAAAATGCTAGTGCTAGTAGACCCAGGCCAAACGCGTGTTAGTCCAATGAGAGAGATTTTATCCCTCCATGATCAGCGCAGAACGTCTAGGGAACAAATCATCATCTCTTACGGCAACTTAAAATAATTTTAAAATGACTTTTTTGTATCTTATGTTCTGATTTATAGAGTATGTTTTTTTACTGATATGTGACTTAAACGAGTCGTATACGGAGTAATTAGAATAATATTTGTAATAGATCTGGACTACAAAATCAAATCTCCCATTTCATGCTGAGTCTCAGTTCTATATTTTGGAACATTAATTTACAAAAACTTGGACAATACAAGATGGACAAATCTGCAAAGGCGGTGCTAGATGTGATCATAAATGGACGGAACCTCATAAAATAATCAAAAGGTAGCTGCATTTTGAATCCGAACAAATTAAAGAGCTTTCTGGCAGCACTTGCATGTAAATTGACGCGGGAGGTTAAAGCTAGCCACGTTTACCCCTCTGTTAACTTCCTTCATCAACTTTAGCAGCGATACAACACGTACTTTCCATGCAAAGCATCGAATCTGCTATAAATTTACCCTTAAAATCGATTTCACAATCACAATCACAACAATTCACCTCTCCCTAGCTACTATTCAAAATAAACACACTTAGCTTGATCACCATGGCAAAGCTTTCTCTTGCTGAAGCTCTTCTCTTGTGCTTGTTAGCCGTCGCAAGTGCCAACACTTTCGCCGTCACTACCACTGTGACAGAGGACGATATCGACAATCAAGGGTCACAAAGGTGCCAAGAGCAGATTCAGAGGCTGAGGCTAAACCACTGCAGGTAATGGGAGACATCCTTTGGATAAATTTATGGGGTACCATTCAATATATAGCTTCCCGAATTTTTTCTATGTGTGTAAATTGTTTATTTAAAATTAATTCTGTTTTATCCCATTTTACGTGATGGGGTTTCCTATAATGTCCGGTTGTGAATTTCGCATAAATTCTTTACAATTTTTGCAGAAAACTTTTCATATTAGAAATTACGATAAAAAGTACTACCTTTAGCATAATTAATAGTGGTTCAAAAGTTCAAAAATAATTTGAAAAAAATGCACAAATATATTGTTTGAACATAATATTATAAAGGAAATATAAATTCGAGACATATAAAAGAAGAGCCTTAAAACCAGTAGAAATTTACCGTATATGTTAAATTAAAATGTGGCACACATCCCACGAGCAAGGATTAGATAAAAAGGTTCTAGGTTCGTCCGATTCATAATTAATGGTCTAGCTTCGCCCCTTTACATTAGTAATTGCAGGACCTAGAGCCCGTTTGGATTAGCTGTGAATAGGTGACATGTTTAAAGTGCTGAAATTTATTTTTAAAATAAGTTTTACGTGTTTGGATAGAAGTGTTGAAACTCATAATATCAGTTGATGTGCTGATACAAAATTCTTTTGTTAAAATATCTAAAATACCCTTGAGTTTTTTTCAAAAGATTATAAATTAAAAAATTTCTTTCCAAATAAAATAATTAACAAGAAATATGGAATGAAGAGAAAGTTAAGAAATTTATATTGGAAAAGTATTTTGTGAATTTGAAAATATTATAAAGGATAAATTAGTAAAAGTGTGGTCAAACTAGAAGTGCTTATAAGCTGAAAAGCCATAAGTTAGGGTGACCAGCTTATGACTTACGACTGATTTTAGCTTATAAGCACTTTGGGTGTTTCCAAACGCGTAAATAAGCTAAAAACCGCTTATGAGCTTTAGTCAAACACCCTCTACATTAAAAATCAAACATAGACTCAAATTTACTTACAAGTTTAACTCACAAACATTTTGCATATACACTGACTATACAGATTGTAAACTTGCGTAAAATTTTATGTCACCGATTGCAGGATGTACCTTTCAAGAAGCCGCTAGTATTACGGTGACGAGCTGAGCATGGTGACAGATGATGAGGAGAGCAACCAAGGACAGCAGCATCTCCAACAATGCTGCCAGGAATTGAGAAACATGGACACTCAATGCCACTGCGAGGCACTTAGGAGAATGGTGACACAATAGCGTGGCGGCCATGGACAAGAGGCAGAGCGCATGTCAGAGAGAGCTCGTTATCTCCCCCGTATGTGCAACATCCAACTACCCAGTGCCGCTTCTAATTAAGCTGAATAAGAATGGCGTTTAGTTTACTAATACTATAATAAACACACCAGAGAATAATTGTTGTGTCTTTGGTTTTATCTTATGAGAAGTTAAATATATGTGAAGGCGGCTAGCTATGACGTGAAGGAGACTCGTTTTGTATGAATAAATCTCTTGATCTTTTAAAGTATTATAACGAGATTAGCCAAAAAATATTAAGCTAATTATAGATCTAGCTTTAGCAGAGGTTTCAATCAAACTAACCGAATACAATATCTATATATAGATTAATCTCCATGGAGTATTGATGAGAACTAGACTAAATAACGTGAGCGAGTATAAGTGTAGAACTAACAGAATATGATATCTATATAAAGCTATGCACAAATAACAACGATATTATGGTACTTGCAATAAGAAATAAAAACAACCATTAGCACCGGAACACAACAAGTAACGCAATAGAGTAAGCTGAACACAGTCTAGATCCAGTGAACACAATTAAAAGAAGGGAAGGTAGCAACTAGATGAAAATAACTACTTTCACCATCAGATTTTATCCAATAATCTCCACGAGGCACTGAACCTCAAAATATTCATAAATCATAACTTCCAAACCTTTAGCACACATGGCACCTTGTGCTCACATTTTTCCATCTCACTTCGCACGACAGAATCCACGTGCTACTCGGCACATAATATCTGTGTCAAATAATAATTAGGACGTTCAAGAGATTTTATTTATATATTATAAAGTAAATTACAATTTCTAGAATAAGCAGGAAATCAATGAGAAATATGAGTTAATTTTGGAAATCATTTGGGTGGAGAAAATAACATTTTTAAATAAAATACAACATCGAATAAGTTATTGAATCTGATATAGAATTTATAAAATTTAAACATAATAACAATTCCTTTTTTAAGTAAAATAAAAGCATTAGACAAGACTAGGAGATTAAGTTGGGATATCAATTGAAGTAAAATATGACAGTTAATAGTTAAAAGTCATACAAGATGGCATGATATTAATTCTTTTATTAGAAATCACTATATTACTAACAACTCAGCAGGATATGAGGTAAGATTTCAACGTAGTAAATTAATCTTGAAAATCAGTTCACCAGAATATTAGTATTAGGAAAAGTACTCAGGAAGGATGGAAAGACAATAAGTCAATGACAATAACTCAATCCTCGGAAAGCAGTGGAAAATCGAAAATACGAATTCTCAAAGTCTCGTACGAAAGAACTGAAGCATGCAATAAAACACGGAATACAAAACAAAAATATGTTGCGGCGCACAACCCGATCCCACCATATAGTATCAATATCATAGCTCACCCTTATTCTACCACATCAATCCACCCTTATTTCACTTGTTGCGTGCAACCCGATTCCACCGTGCAATAACATATCATAACAACAAACAAAATATGTTGCGGCGCAACCCGATCCCACCATATAAAACCAATATCGTAATTACCCTTATTCCACCATATCAATGCACCCTTATTACACATAGCGTGCAACCCGATCCCACCGTACAATAATATTATCACAATATAAATATCCCCCCCCCCCCTTATTTCACATGTTGCGGTGTGAAACCCGATGCCCCATACAATAGTTTAAATCAACAACAACAATTCAATAGCACAACAAGTAAATCAACTCATAAATTCCAGAACTCAAAGAAACAGAAGAAACGGACTCACAAGGAAAGACACAACAAAAAATAACGACACCACCTAGCCTTAGCTCAACAAGGAAGAGATACTATGTAGCAATGACCCCCACATAAGTGCAATTCAATAAGAAGGGAGATATCACCAGTTGATAATTTCAAATAAGGATAAAGCAACTATGATAAAGGGTAACTAACTTGATTTCGGATTTAGCACCCACGAAAGAGGCATATCAGTTACAATTAAGGATAAGCAATGGAAAGGATAAACACGACCTTGATTAAGGATAAACAATTACAGAAAAGATAATAAAAGCTTCAAATAAAGATAAGCAGTACAGAAAGGATAGCATGTCAATAAAAGAGGCAACAACTTCAGTTAAGGCACACAAGAGTCAAATAGGCAATAAGAGTGGAACATGAA
>ML263522.1:11945-22482 GCA_005239495.1 Nicotiana undulata
CATAACATAAAATCCTAACTTTGACTATCAAGAGAGATGTGAATATCTGATCCCGTTGAGCATTGATGAGTCGGTACCATGGTGTCTACATATACACATATATATGCATTCATGCATTCATGGCCCCCGAGTCACAGGTATGATTCGTGATCGGGGAGAACTTATATTTTCATTACTGGCCCCTGAGTCACAGGTTTGATTCGTGATCAGGGAGGAATTACACTTATTTTCATCAGCCCCTGAGTCACAGGTTTGATTCGTGATCAGGGAAGAACTATACTACTATTTTTATCGGCCCCCTAGTCACAGGTATGATTCGTGATCGGGGAGGGTTTTACTTTACATCATTGGCCCCTAGTCACAGGTATGATTCGTGATCGGGAGAGTATATACATATTTATGTCATTGGCCCCCCGAGTTGCAGGTATGATTCGCGAGCGGGGAGAGATATTGGCCCACGAGTTGCAGGTATGATTCGCGATCGTGGAGGTTTACTTTATCGAGTCAGCGCATGAGTCGCATGTATGATTCGCGAGCGTGTGGAGCTTTATGACCGAGTCAGTCCTTATGACACACCATTATGACTTCGGCCGATAGTCTTGTCCGTGTCGGTTATGTAACGAACCAGTCGGTCGTTTTGTGTATTGGGACTCCGTTCCCGTGAATGACTCTTTCCATAGCGGCTACTCGTGCCTTATGACTTGTGTGGGCAGGTAGTTCGAGATTCGGACGTGATTTGGCCAGTTCAGGAACACTTGGTTCCTGAAGGCTAGCCTATCTGGCTAATTTTGGTTCCGAGCAACATTTTGAGAAAACGACCTTAGAATCGAGTTCTGACAGCTTCAGCAACTCTAGATGATGATATCGGACTTGGCAGTGTGTTCGCCTCAGGTTTATGATGACCCGAGAGTGTTTCGGCACCTGAATCGGAATTCAGGATTTCATAAGATTTGGAATATAGCATGGAATTGGACCTCGTGATATTATGGTCCGAATGGAATTCTGAAACTAGCAATAGTTCCGTATAGTCATTTATGACTTGTCCGCAAAATTTGGGGTCATTCCGAGCAATATTGACCCGTTCGGCGTATTAATGAGCCATTTGCTTTTCTTGAAATCCTAAGTTTGATCTAAGGGATTTTGGAGAGTGATTCTTGGTTTGAATGATGTTTTTAGTGTTCTGAGAGCTCGAGCAAGTCCGTCATGTGATTTGGGACTTGTTGGTATTATTTGTCGAGGGCTCGAGTGGGCCCAGGTGTCTCCCGGACCCCGATCGGGGTCAAAAACCAGCAAAACTCATAGCTAGTGGGAATTTACTGGTGTGACCGCACCTGCGGTCCATGAGCCGCCGGCGCGAGGTTCGCACCAGCGAAAATTTCTTCGCAGGTGCAGCTCCAGCCGCAGGGGCGATCCATTTCTCCGCAGGCGCGGCTCCGCAGGCGCGGACAAAAGCCCGCAGGCGCGACCTTCCCTAGGGGCCCAGGCCATCGCAGGTGCGGCCAATTTACCGCAGGTGCGAGTCCGCACCTGCGATCCAAGGTCCGCAGGTGCGAGAAATCCCCCAGTGCCCAGGCCTTTTTCCGCAGGCGCGACCGTTTACTCCGCAGGTGCGAGTCCTCACCTGCGATCCAAGGTCCGCAGGTGCGAGAAATCTCCTAGTGCCCAGGCCTTTTTCCGCAGGCGCGACCCTTTACTTCGAAGGTGCGAGTCCGCACCTGCGATCCAAAGGTCGCAGGTGCGGAAACTGTTGGGCAGTCCTATTAAAAAGCCCAAGTCGTGAATTCTTTTCCCAAAAATCATATTTCCTCCATTGTTGACGACCCCAAGAGCTCCAGAACGGGTATTTCGGCCTAGAAACTCAGGTAAGTGATTCCCTAACTCTCCGCATGTCAATTTCTTCCGTCCTTTGGGAATTTCATCTTCCGTATTCATAGAAATTCATAAGAAATTGTTGGGGAGAATAGAGGGTTTTGAGGAAAATGTGAATTCTGATTTTTGGGCCATTGAGGGATGATTAATTGAGTTAATCTTGATCCTTAGGCGACGTATAGCGCGTTTCTTCAAGAATTATAATTTTCCGGACGCCGAGGCTCGGAGTTGAATTTCCAAAGTACGTCAAGAATACGTTTTTAAGGAAATATTTGATAAATCCTCCTCGAATCTTCCTAAATTGATATAATTATGTGTTTTTGGCTAGTTGCGAGCCATCGAGGGTGATTCGGAGGATTCGTGCGTCTTGTTGATTGGTCCGTTGGCCGGAGGAGCACTTGTCCAGGTGAGTCTCCTTTCCAAACTTTGTAAGGGGGAAATGTCCCCTAGGCTCTTTGTTGCTAATTGTGCTTGTTGAGGGGGCTACGTACGCACCACGTGACGAGAGTCCGTACGTGGCATCTATACTGTATGTTGGGTAGCCGTAGGACCCACGAGCATGTTCTAACTGTTGTTTGATATTATCTGATGTTTTGTACGAGTTATTACTGATATATGATCAAATTGAGCTATGATAGCTGCGAATTAAATGTACATAATATTCAGATAAGAATCATGAACTCCATCAATTGAGTAATTGTGTTACTCCTGATATAATTGATAAAGAGCAAAGAATAAATGAGATAATGAGCCGTTGAGCTAAACGAAGGTGGTTGAAATTCCTTCATATTCTTGAATAATGTGATAAGTCTTAATAATGAGCCATTGAGCTAAACAAAGGTGGTTGATTGCCCCTGAGTCACATGTTTGATACGTGATCAGGGAGAGATCAGACCTATTATACTAGCCCTTGAGTCACAGGTTTGATTCGTGATCAGGGAGAATTATAGTACTAATTTCATCGGCCCCCGAGTCACAGGTATGATTCGTGATCGGGGAGAGTTTTACTTTGCATCATTGGCCCCGAGTCACAGGTATGATTCGTGATCGGGAGATTACATATATATGTCATTGCCCCAGAGTCGCTTGGATTATTCGCGAGCAGGGAGAGATATTTTCCCACGAGTCGCATGGATGATTCACGATCGTGGAGATTTTATCGAGTCAGCGCACGGGTCGCAGGTATGATTCGCGAACGTGTGGAGCTTTATGACCGAGTCAGTCCTTATGCCCCACCCTTATGACTTCGGCCGATAGTCTTGTCCGTGTCAGTTATATATATAAATACGCATTGCATTCATTCGCATTTGCATTGAGTTGGGATCGTACGAGGGTGAGTTGAGAAACAATACAGAGTATTGGGAAGTGAACAACTGAGAATAAAGATAAGACATTTCTGATAATGAGAAAGAGAACAAGTAATATAATTATGAATAGTTTACAAAGGAAGACTATGTTTGAGATCAGTTACTGATTGTTGCTTACATGTTGTTATACTTGATGTACTTTCTCATATGGTTTATTGCTCAGCATGTATTTTATTTCATTATGTACTGGACCTTAGTGAGTATGTATTCTACCTCTCGTCACTACTCTTTACGAGTTTAGACGGGATACTCACTGGGTACATATTTGTTTATATGTACTCATGCTGCACTTTCTTTCTTTTTCTGCACTTGACTGTGCAGGTATTGAGGCTGGTTCGTCTGTTCGTCCGTCAGCTGATAGGTACTGATCGCGACGTCGCTCTACACGGTGAGCAGTCTTCTTGGCGTTTTCCTGGCAGCACCTCAGGAGCCTTCTAGTTTCATTTTGCTCAGTCTTTTGTTCCAGACTGTGGCTTGTATATTTTGTATAAGTATTTCTGTTGTTGTATCTATGTAGCCGCCCGTTGACACTGTGACACTAGTCCTGGCACACACTTGTTGTAGTTATGTTGGTAATTTGGGGTTGTATATATTGGGCCTAGATGTGGCTCAACTTATTTCTACGGCCTTACCCCATATTGTTATTGAATTCTGCATTTTTATTGTTATTGTTGTTCGTTGGCTTGCCTAATCTCGCCTTTAAGCGCCATCACGACCTGGACCGATTTTGGGTCGTGACAGATTGGTATCAGAGCGCTTAGGTTCACATAGTCTCACAAGTCACGGGCAAACTCAGTAGAGTCCTGCAGATCGGTACGGAGTCTGTACTTATGTTCGGGAGGCTATAGAGTGTTAGGAAACTCCTTTTGTTCAAAATCTATCGTGAAGTTGGCCTTATACTCAATTTGTTCTTATATTCTCTCACAGATGGTTAGGACACGTACTTCTCATGATCCTAATTCGGGGGAGGCTGCTACCCCTATCGCTCGAGGACGAGGTCGAGGCACTCGGGGCAGGGCTCCTGCTGGCAGGAGGGGGCGAGGGCGTCCCAGATCTACACCAGCTGCACCGGTGGAGGATCAGTACATTGTTGAGCAGGAGGAGCTGCCTTCAGTAGCACCACCTCCAGTAGACTTTATGACGGCATCAGGCTTCCAGGAGGTCATGGGCCGCATGTTGAGATTCATGGACATGATGTCGTAGGTAGGCATCCTTCCATCAGATCCTGCCACCTCTCAGGCAGGAGGGGGAGTTCAGACCCCTAGCACTCATACTACAGGACCACATCGTACTCCAGATATTCCGCTGGTTGTTAGGGCACAGCCTGGTTTAGAGGCATCAGGATCCAGGCCAGTTCCGATAGGGGATCAACATAAGTTATTGGGTAGATGGACACAGCCATCAGGTGCCCCAGCACGTTTCTATGCCATCCCAGCCAGGGCAGACGCAGTAGCCTCAGATGCAGTGATTACAGGTACTATTTCAGTCTGTGGTAGGGAGGCTTCGGTGTTATTTGATCTGGGATCTACATACTCTTATGTTTCAGCTTTGTTTGCTCATTCTCTGGATATTGTGTGTGAGTCCTTGGGATCTCTTTTGTATGTGTCCACTCCTGTGGGCGACTCTGTGGTGGTAGACCGGGTCTACCGGGCTTGTGTGGTTACTTTCTGTGATTTTGAGACCAGAGCCGACCTATTATTGCTCGATATGGTTGATTTCGAGGTTATTTTGGGCATGGATTGGCTTATCCCTCATCATGCCGTCTTGGATTGTTATGCCAAGACCGTTACTTTAGCCATGCCCGAGTCACCGAGGTTAGAGTGGAGAGGTGTTTCAGTTAGTGCTTTAAGCCGAGTTATTTCTTTCATCAAGGCTCGACACATGGTTGAGAAAGGCTGTCTGGCCTATCTTGCTTATGTGCGGGACACTACCGCCGAATCTCCTACTGTTGATTCAGTACCTGTCGTCCGTGAGTTTNAAGGGTTTTGTCAGGCCCAGTCTGTCGCCTTGGGGTGCTCCTGTGCTTTTCGTGAAAAAGAAAGATAGGTCTTTGCGTATGTTTATTGACTATCGCCAGCTGAACAAGGTAACTATCAAGAATAAGTATCCTCTGCCTCGCATTGATGATTTATTTGATCAGCTTCAGGGTGCGCGTGTGTTCTCCAAGATTGACTTGAGATCGGGGTATCACCAGTTGAGGATTCGGACTTCTGATGTTCCGAAGACTGCATTCCGCACCAGATATGGTCACTATGAGTTCTTGGTGATGTCTTTTGGCTTGACTAATGCCCCAGCAGCTTTTATGGATTTGATGAATAGGGTATTCAGGCCTTATATTGACTCGTTTTTTATTGTTTTCATTGATGATATCTTAATTTATTCACGGAGTTTGGGTGAGCATGAGCAGCATTTGCGGGTAGTGCTTCAGACCTTGCGAGAACAGGAGCTATATGCTAAGTTCTCCAAGTGTGAGTTCTGGCTAGAGTCCGTAGCATTCTTGGGCCATATAGTATCAGGTGAGGGTATTAAGGTTGATCCACAGAAGATTGAGGCAGTTCAGGGTTGGCCTCGTCCTACTTCAGCTACGAAGATCAGGAGTTTTCTGGGTTTGGTAGATTATTATTGCCGTTTTGTCGAGGGATTTTCTTCTATTGCCGCTCCTTTGACTAGGTTGACTCAGAAGAATGCCCCGTTCCAGTGGTCTGACGATTGTGAGGCGAGCTTTCAGAAGCTCAAATCAGCCTTGATATCGGCACCAGTTCTTTCATTACCTTCTGAGTCAGGGCCCTATACGGTATATTGCGACGCTTCACGCGTCGGGTTGGGATGTGTTTTGATGCAGGATGGCAGAGTTATTGCTTATGCTTCGCGGCAGTTGAAGGTTCATGAGAAGAACTACCCTGTTCATGATTTGGAGTTGGCAGCGATCGTTCATGCTTTGAAAATATGGCGGCATTACCTGTATGGTGTATCTTGTGAGGTCTATACGGACCACCGCAGTTTACAGTATTTGCTTAAGCAGAGAGATCTTAATTTGAGGCAGCGGAGGTGGCTTGAGTTGTTGAAAGACTATGACCTTACCATTTTGTATCATCCGGGCAAGGCAAACGTGGTAGCGGATGCTTTGAGCAGGCGTGCAGCCAGCATGGGGAGTTTAGCCTATATTTCAGCTGAGGAAAGGCCTTTAGCTTTGGACATTAAGTCCTTGGCCAATCAGTTAGTGAGATTAGATCTTTCAGAGCCTCGCCGAGTCTTGGCACATGTGGTAGCTTAGTCTTCATTGCTTGGGGAGATCAGGGCTCGACAGTTTGATGACCCGTGTTTAGCGAAGCTTCGGGATACTGTGATTCAGGGCCTTGCCAAGGAGGTTACCTTAGGCGAGGACGGTGTTTTGAGACTTCAGGGCAGGCTGTGTGTTCCAGAATTTCATCGTTTAAGGGAGATAATTCTAGCAGAGGCTCACAGTTCCAGGTATTCTATCCATCTAGGGGTGACGAAAATGTATCGTGATTTGAAGCAGCATTTTTGGTGGAGGCGGATGAAGAAAGATATTGTTCAGTATGTAGCTCGATGTCTTAATTTCCAGCAAGTTAAGTACGAGCATCAGCGACCATGAGGTTTATTTCAGCATATGCCTATTCCTCAGTGGAAGTGGGAGCGCATTACCATGGACTTCGTGTCAGGGTTGCCTCGGACTTTGCGGAAGGTTGACGCGGTTTGGGTCATTGTTGATAGATTGACCAAATCGGCGCATTTCCTTCCTGTGGCCACTACTTATACTACAGAGAAGTTGGCTCAGCTCTATATTCGTGAGATCGTCAGGTTGCATGGCGTGCCACTATCTATCATTTCAGATCGAGGTCCTCAATTCACGTCACACTTCTGGAGAGCATTGCTTCGGGAGATGGGTACTCGATTAGACCTCAGTTCAACTTTTCACCCTCAGACTGACGGCCAGTCGGAGCGTACAGTTCAGATTCTGGAGGATATGCTCAGGGCTTGTGTCATTGATTTCGGAGGTCACTGGGACCAGTTCTTGCCTTTGGCAGAGTTTGCATATAATAATAGCTATTAGACCAACATCCAGATGGCTCCATTCGAGGCGTTATATGGTCGGAGATGCCGTTCTCCGATTGGGAGGTTTGAGCCTGGTGAGGCTAGGCTATATGGTACTGACATGGTCAGGGATGCTCTAGAGAAAGTGAAAATTATCCAGGAAAGGCTTCGCACAGCTCAGTCGAGGAAGAAGAGCTACGCAGATCAGCGGGCTCGAGATGTAGCATTTATGGAGGGGGATCAGGTTATGCTAAGAGTTTCGCCGATGAAGGGCGTCATGAGATTCGGGAAGAAGGGCAAGTTGAGCCCTAGGTATATAGGCCCATTTGAGGTGTTAGAGCGAGTTGGTGATGTTGCTTATAGACTTGCTTTGCCTCCAGCGCTATCAGGAGTTCATCCAGTTTTTCATGTTTCGATGCTTCGGTGGTTTCTCGCAGACTTCTCCCATGTGATCAATTATAGTACTATTCAGCTAGATGAGTAGTTGAGCTATGAGGAGGAGCCTGTGGCTATTGTTGATAGACAGGACCGCCAGTTGAGGTCCAAGACAGTTTCAGCGGTTNTAGGTACAATTCTAGACCCAGTTCGAGGTCGAACGTTTTTTTAAGAGGGGGAGAATGTAATGACCCAGCTGGTCATTTTGTGTATTGGGACTCCGTTCTCGTGAATGACTCTTTCCATAGCGGTTACTCGTGCCTTATGACTTGTGTGGGCAGGTAGTTCGAGATTCGGAAGTGATTTGGCCAGTTCAGGAACACTTGGTTCCTTAAGGCTAGCCTATCTGGCTAATTTTGGTTCCGAGCAGCATTTTAAGCTAACGACCTCGGAATCGAGTTCTGACAGCTCCAGCAGCTCCGGATGATGATTACGGACTTGGGAGTGTGTTCGCCTCGGGTTTATGATGACCCGGGAGTGTTTCGGCACCTGAATCGGAATTCAGGATTTCATAAGATTTGGAATTTAGCCTGGAATTGAACCTCGTAATATCATGGTCCGACTGAAATTTCAGAACTGGCAATAGTTCCGTATAGTCATTTATGACTTGTATGCAAAATTTGGGGTCATTCCGAGCAGTATAGACCCGTTCGGTGTATAGATGAGCCATTTGATTTTCTTGAAATCCTAAGTTTGATCTAAGGGGTTTTGGAGAGTGATTCTTGGTTTGAATGATGTTTTTAGTGTTCTGGGAGCTCGAGCAAGTCCGTCATGTGATTTGGGACTTGTTGGTATTATTTGTCGAGGGCTCGGGTGGGCCTAGGGGTGTCCCGGACCCCGATCGGGGTCAAAAACCAGCAAAACTCATAGCTGGTGGGAATTTACTGGTGTCACCGCACCTGCGGTCAGGCGCGAGGTTCGCACCAGTGGAAATTCCTTTGCAGGTGCGGCTCCAGCCGCAGGGGCGATCCTTTTCTCCGCAGGCGCGGCTCCATTGGCGTGGACAAAAGCCCGCAGGCGCGACCTTCCCCAGGGTCCCGGGCTATCGCATGTGCGGCCAATTTCCCGCAGGTGCGAGTCCACACCTGCGATCCAAGGTCCGCAGGTGCGAGAAATCCCCCAGTGCCCAGGCCTTTTTCCGCAGGCGCGACCCTTTACTCCGCAGGTGCGAGTCTGCACCTGCGATCCAAAGGTCGCAGGTGCGGAAACTGCTGGGCAGTCCTATTAAAAAGCCCATGTCGTGAATTCTTTTCCCAAAAATCATATTTCCTCCATTGTTGACGACCCCAAGAGCTCCAGAACGGGTATTTCGGCCTAGAAACTCAGGTAAGTGATTCCCTAACCCTCCGCATATCAATTACTTTCGTCCTTTGAGAATTCCATCTTCCGAATTCATAGAAATTCATAAGAAATTGTTGGGGAAAATAGAGGGTTTTGAGGAAAATGTGAATTCTGATTTTTGGGCCATTGAAGGATGATTAATTGAGTTAATCTTGATCTTTAGGCGACGTATAACACGTTTCTTCAAGAAATATATTTTTTCGGACGCCGAGGCTCGGAATTTAATTTGCCAAGTATGTCAAGAATGTGTTTTTAAGGGAAATCCTTAATAAATCCTCCTCGAATCTTCCTAAATTGATATAATTATGTGCTTTTGGCTAGTTGCGAGCCATCGAGGGTGATTCGGAGGATTCGTGCGTCGTGTTGATTGGTCCGTTGGCCGGAGGAGCACTTGTCCAGGTGAGTCTCCTTTCCAAACTTTGTAAGGGGGAAATGTCCCCTAGGCTCTTTGTTGCTAATTGTGCTTGTTGAGGGGGCTACGTACGCACCACGTGACGAGAGTCCGTACGTGGCATCTATACTGTATGTTGGGTAGCCGTAGGACCCACGAGCATGTTCTAACTGTTGTTTGATATTATCTGATGTTTTGTACGAGTTATTACCGATATATGATCAAATTGAGCTATGATAGCTGTGAATTAAATGTACATAATATTCAGATAAGAATCATGAACTCCATCAATTGAGTAATTGTGTTACTCCTGATATAATTGATAAAGAGCAAAGAATAAATGAGATAATGAGCCGTTGAGCTAAACGAAGGTTGTTGAAATTCCTTCATATTCTTGAATAATGTGATAAGTCTTAATAATGAGCCGTTGAGCTAAACAAAGGTGGTTGAAATTCCTTCCTATTCTTGAATAATGTGATAAGTCTTAATAATGAGCTGTTGAGCTAAACGAAGGTGGTTGAAATTCCTTCCTATACTTGAATAATGTGATGAGTCTTAATAATGAGCTGTTGAGATAAACGAAGGTGGTTGAAATTCCTTCCTATACTTGAATTGTTCCTTCATGGTGATATTATGAGCAAAGTGGATAATGTGATAAAAATCCTAACTTTGGCTATCAAGTGAGATGTGAGTATCCGATCCCGTTGAATGTGGGCGAGTCGGTACCACGGTGTCTAAATATACACACACACACACACACACACACATATATATATATATATATATGCATTCATGCAGTCATATATACACATTCATGCATTCATGGCCCCCGAGTCACAGGTATGATTCGTGATCGGGGAAAACTTATATTTTCATTGCCCCTGAGTCACAGGTTTGATTCGTGATCAGGGAGGAATTACACTTATATTTTACTAGCCCCTGACTCACAGGTTTGATACGTGATCAGGGAGAGATCATACCTATTATACTAGCGCCTGAGTCACATGTTTGATTTGTGATCAGGGAGAATTATACTACTAATTTCATCGGCCCCCGAGTCACAAGTATGATTCGTGAT
>ML263523.1:453-25793 GCA_005239495.1 Nicotiana undulata
ATTACTGTTCTCTCAATTGTTGGCATTGGTTTTCCCACACGGCACTGACAATCTAGTCTAGCGTGTGGCGGGGACCTCATTTGGCGGACAGCAACCACCCTGACATCGGTTGCTTAGCCTTACGTCGCCCTTCCAAAGCATCTCAGGAAGGCGCCGCATAACAGTTATCATGGTAAAAGTTATATCAGCTTTACATGCTTGATTGGTAGGAATTATTTCAGTTATACACCTTATTTTGTTTTAGATTATTTTGGTGATACTACGTAAAGGGACATATAAACAGAAGACATGCCGGAAAAAAAATTATCTGCACGGATGATTGCGAAAAGACGTACTTATACTTTTACTGAACTTACAAAATATCACTAAGAGAAACAGATGTAACAAAACTGAATCCAATACAAGCCGGTAAATAAAAAAATAAAAAAAAGATCCATCACATGGTTATTTTTATCGTAGTATAAACTTCACTATAATAAATGGGAAATTCAACAAACTCCTCAACTAGTTCAATTTAAAGAAAAGCGGCCAAGACAATCAAGGATAGACCGAGCAGAAAGCTGGCCAACACGGTTGATGAGGATGAAGGAGGAGGAGGAGCACCACCACTACCACCAGGAGTGGAACTTGAAGGTCCAGCAGCAGCCGGTGTTGGTGCACAAGCTTCCGGTTGAGTGGAAGAGGATGGTGAAGGAACGACTGGAGTGGTTGGATTGCTCGGGGTAGGTGGGTTGGCTCCAGGAGTACCGGTGCTAGAAACTGTAATAGCTAATTTCTGGCCATTTTGGCAATGCCGGCCAAAAGTGCAAATGTAGTAGTGATCTCCAGCAGAGTCAAGAGTCACATTTGCTGGTCCTGTCATTATGGGATCGCCAATGGCGTTTTGGGAATTGCACCCATCGAACGAAGTTTTTTGTACTCGCAGCACGTCATGTTGGTTGGTCCCGAAATTGAAAACTGTAAATTAAAAAGAAGAATAGTAACATGATAAGTCACTGAAGTTAGTTTAAGCTGAAGGATATCTCAAACGAAAATGGAATGAGAAATAATGTGTACCTAGAGTGTCGCCAACACTGAAGGTTTTCCCAGCAGCCCAATTTGTGTAAGCTGCAGCGCCATTGTTCGGTATGGTCCAACCTATGTTGTCCCCAACCACATGCACCGTTTGGGCTGTTGTGTCTTGCACTAGACTTGCCGCGGCTAAAGCAACAAAGACAATCATGCACAACATTTTGTCCATTGTCTTTGATTTTTTGATAACTTTCTTTTTTACTAGAGAAGATTTATTAAAAAGAGATCCTATTACAACTGAGGAAGTTGCTGATTGCTAGTTTGCTAGAGGAGGATGAGATGCCTAGAACAATTTGGCTCTGTTTATATAAGGGAAAGGAATTTGAATTGGTCTAGACTCTTAAACTGCATGGTGCTAAGTCTTGAATTTCAACTATCGCAAGAGTGGTGGGAAATCAAAGAAGGAATTTAAAGCTGAAGGGACCCAAAAGAGAAAAGTTAGAAGGCAGGCCAATTCAACTCCCAAAATAATCAAATGAAACAAGTCTATGGATAAATTGACTTGCACCTCTGCCTTCACAATTTTGCTTTACGGTTTACTTTACGAAGTTGCATTGCAGCTAGTAGGTACGTTCCTCCGTAGTTGTCTAAGAAACTATTGATTCTTCTTTGTTCAATTACCATATACGGGCAGATGTGAAAGTAAAATTGTGATACTCTACTAATTTGATGCTGCTTTCTTCAAATTTTGAAGTCCTTTTTGGTTCAGCAAAAACTACTACTGGTACTAAGGAAGCTGAAAAAATCGAAATATTCATTGTTTGTCAGAAGAATATAATAATTCAAATCGAGACCTTTGGGGAAAGAACATAGGGAAATCCGACGTATTAAACTGCTCTATATATGGTACTATAAAATGTACCAATACTTCCCTTCTAACCAAAAATGGCCACTATATTGAGACTTACAACAAAAGTTAAGGGTTAAATTATTAAGAAAGAAAGAGAGCAGTATTTTGTTTAATTACCAATACAATGGATAGTGATATAAATAATATAGTAATGTACCGTTTACCTCTAAAATCGGATAATAATTAAATTTATAAGTGCTTTTAAGGATATGTGATTTCACTTGGCACAAATTGATGAATATGAGAATTAATGTTAGGAATTGGATGTGAAGTAAAGCAAACCGATATAAAATGCAGTTTGGCCTTCGAGCTGGATAGCCCTCGAACCAAATGAATGTATAATTGAAAATGATGAACTGAACAAAAGAGCTTAAGAGAGAAATGTATTATATCGCTTTGTTATGCGTGAATGTGATGATTACAGATGATTAGAACCCCCTTTATATAGTAGATGAATTCTACTTATGGTACAATTCTAAATAAAGAAGAAAATCTCATGATTGGCTAAATAACCGTTCTTGATTTGATACGTGCCAAGATTTTCGCCACGATCCTTGCCCGATCACGGATATATTGGCTTTCCATTATTCGACTTAGCAGGCTTTCTTCAGTCTTGCTCGATGCATATCCCGTTCGGTCTCGTCCTCGACCAGTCTCGGTCTCAACTGGTCCTCGAATTACGAGCTTGGTAATATATCTTCATGTCGCGATCTGACGTAACACTGGACCGATCCTCAGCCTACCATCATGTTCTCGATTAATCATACAAAATCAGGCGAGCCCGGTTTTGAACGTATACAGATAGTCCCCTCGTTTCTCAGAAATAAGATGATGAGAAATGACATGAATCTTCGAGCTTCATTTTTCCGATCGATGACATCATTGGCTGACTCGATCATGATGTAAGCAACAAAACGTCCCGTCGATTCAGTAACCAAGGCATTCAATGCCTGTTAGGCGTTGGTCGGCCACTAGGCTGCTCTGAACCGTCGCTTTCAACCTATAAAACTTCGATTCTTCCTCCATTCAAACCTTAACAACCATTAACTTCTCTGTTTTTGCTCTCTATGAACTCTTGTGTCTCACTTCTTATACCCAATTTTTCCGAATTCCAATCGATTTCTTCACTTTCAACCTTTCACAAATGACAAAGACATCCAAAACTGTGCCCCAAAAAGAGGCTCGTCTTCATAGCGCTTTGTCGGCGACGCAACTGCGGCTAAGTCCCCCTTGAGGAATATGTTCCGACAAGGTGCCCGACGGTTTCCGACTTTAAAATAGAGAAGACCCTTTCAGTATCGGACAAGTGTGAACCGATGTCATGGTACATTTGCACCATCACCGAGGGCCTCCTTGATAAAGTTTAAGAGGAGTGCAACTGGGTAAACAAGGACGTGGTCGTTCCTTCCCTAGAGGAATCTATCACCACATATGTAAAGGGGTACTTAAGTGTTTACACTTACCCCTTTACATTCAGCCCCTTAGATCCTGTAATAGTGGCCTTCTGCAAAAGGTGCAATGTTACCTTGGGCCAGATTCACCCATCGTTCTGGAGGATCATCGCTGTCCTCCTGATGGTAGGCTATAACTATGTGTTTTGGAAACTATTTGCATTCTAATTTGCTGCACTTTACTGATGTTTGAGTGCTAAATGGTAGTAAATGGCTATGACTAATTGATTTATGTTGTTGCATGAGAAATTTCGGGCTACAATGAGCTTTGGAATCGTTTGAGCTAATATGGAGTGTTGGGGCCAAGTAAAAGATTACGGAGTACATTGGGAGCTCATTTGAGGATCAACGGAGGTTCGCGCATTTAAAAAGAAGAAATAAAACAAGAGTAGAAAATAGCCCAGGTGCGCGACCGCGCACGTCTTGTTCGGAAAATGTCCTTTTTCGCGTAGGAGAAGGTGCAATTGTTTGGGCCCGACCCTACTTGGTATATATACATGGAAAATGGTATTTTTAGGACTTTTGACACATCTAAGACCAAAGGAGGCTAGAGATAAGGTGGAGAAGCTAAAGTACAAGGAATTCATTATTCAATCCTCACTCAAGGCAAGAGTTTGGATCGTTTTATGCTTTTCTTTATATTTGTGATGAATTTCTCCATATCCATGGAGTAATTCTTCCTTATGGATGGATGGATTTGGTGTTTTGAGTATTGTTTGTGGATATTAACTCTAGATTTATGTATTAAATTATTTTGGGTATTTTTATTGTTTCACATATATTCACTTATTTATGTAATCAAAAGAGGCATAACTTGTGATGTTTTGCATTATCTTATTGATTGAGTTCATTGATTCTTGTTAGTAATTGAAAGAGGCTAATTGTATTAATGTTTAGACCTAGTTAGGAGGATATTGAAAGAGGTTCTCCTAAGAATCAATCCACTACGAATTCTTGCATATCTTCACCAAGCTTGACTTAGTTCATATCGTAAGGTTGAGACTTAATCGAGAGAGGAGTTTCTACTGAATGTTTGAACAAAATAGAGTGAATTCGAGAGACTCACTTGAACCATAGAAGTGAAGTAACTAGAGTTTATTCCGAAACAAATAGCATACACCTATCCACTCAACCCCTATTTTCTCCCCTTGATATCTTCTTGCTTACTCTTGTTGTATTTGTCATTAGCCAATAGTTAGACTTTTAGTTAATGTTAGTTTTAATTCATGCAAATCTAAATTGTTGATCATCTTGGATAGTAATAAAGTTGTAAACTACAAAAATACCGTTTAACTCCAATCTCTGTGGACAAGATATTTTCTATACTATATTCGACTAGCGAGCATAATTTTGTGTTGTGTTTTTAGCTCGTCACCTCCTCTGTTTCTTCTCCAGAAAAATCGAGGGTTGATCCTTTACCCTCGATCATATAATGCGTTTATATAGTCCCCGAATCTATCAAGGATTAATCAAGCTCTCGCGTCGGGCCAGCAAAGCCCCGTTGTCGAATAAGGTGTCACCGACATGGACAACCGAGTCTCCATTAAGCTCGAAGCTGGTAGATCAATTTACATCTCCAAGTGTCGATCCATGCCGCAAACGGCATCTAGTGTTGACCGTCCCCGAAGATGCTCGGGTCCCCCCCCCCCCCCCCGGTCGGGGTCGCCAATTTTCTGAGGGGCCTGGGGAACGGGGAGGACTAGGNCCCCCCCCCCCCTCCCGGTCGGTGTCGCCAATTATCTGAGGGGCCTGGTGAACGGAGAGGACTAGGCAGTGATGGATGCCGTGGGGGTCGCTTACCTGTTAAATGAGCCCCAACACGCACTAAATCGGGTAACTTTCGAACTCTATTTTGTACCCGTGTTAGGCTTCGGTGTTACACCATGAAGCCTTTGTGAGAGTTCGAGAGGAGAACAAGGTCGAAGTCTAGGGCCTTGCTGAGAAGAACGATGCTTATTGGCCCCTCAGCAATAGACTCCAGGCCAATCTGGTCTCAGCTCGGGAGGAGTATATCTACATGGCCGAATAGGTATTTCGAATGTTCCACGATAGTGATGCTGAGTTAGAGATAACAACTAGCGATCCAATTCTGCAGATCCGACAGAGGCTCGAGCAAATCGACCAGCTCAGCAAACAAGTGGACGACGTTCGGGCCGAGGCCGATGTCTTTAAAGAGAGAATGGACATCATGGCTGCTATGAAGGATGTCGTTCAGGATCAGTTGGAGTCGGCCGAGCCTCAACTTCGAGCTGAAAAAGAGAAGAACTCAGTGCAAACCGAGAAGATCAGGGAGCTCTAGTCTCAGCTAGATTTGGCGAGCAACAAACTCGATGAGGCTAAATCTAAGGTGGTCAAGGCCGACATCCAGGCTGATGAAAAGGTGTCCCACCTCAAAGCTGATGTCGAGGCCATCCAAACCAAAGCCAGGAGCATGATCGATCATGCTAAGTGGCAATCTCGGAGGGAGGCCCTAGAAGATGCTCAAGCCCAAGATTTTAATATCCCGACTGAGGTTGATAACGCCCGAGCAGAGGAACACCATGCTCGGAGTTTGTCCTTACCCGAGGATGACTCCGATGAGCAAGAAGAAGAAGATCTCGAGGATGAGGACGTCATTTCCGACGAAGACCAAGCTCCATAGGCCTTAGTATTTTTGCTCTTTTCTTTTGTATTCACCTTTTCTTTGAGGCCACTTTCGGGCCGTTCGTAAAGGATTTTGATCGGGCTATGCTGCCCTTGTAAATGATTTTGACACATATATAAGAATTTTCTTCCTTTATGCTTTTTGAGATTGTATCCATTTGCTTCATTTCTGCCTTATGAAATTGTATTCTAAGGTACGAGGTTTAGGAAATTCGATCGAAACCAGTATAGCTTTTACGATCGAGTAAGTGCTTGCTCGAACTCGAAGTGAGGTAACCCTTAGATTTTTTTATTTGAGCGAGGATGGTCTCTCAAACTCAAAGCAAAGATAGCCCTTACGCTTTTGTATTAGGCCGATATGGCCTTTTTAAAAGATTGTTTATGGCTTTCTTACCTTTTTGACTTGAAAAAGTTTTTTATCATTTGTATTTGTAAAATTTGTAATGCCATAGCATGAAATGAGGAATTGTTTGAGAGTTCGAACAATTTTGTACTCATTAGAGTTTTTGAGGCTTGATATTATTGAAGCCTTTTATGATTTTGCCAAGGGTAGCCTTTTTAACCGGTTTATAAAAAAATACGAAGGCCTGTTTTGTTACGGAATTTCGCACGTCTCCAAACCGTGTTAATTCGGTCGTAGCCTCTTTAGTTCGGGATTGCCTCTTGGGCTTATTTTCCCGTTTTACTTCAAGCTTGCCCGAAGTGTCAGTCTGCGAGTGGGGTGGCCGCGACCTATAAAAATCGAGGGTTGCCTTTAAGGTCTTATGATCTCGAAGTTTTAATAATTTGATCTCGTCTATTTTTCAGACGGTAGTCCACGAGCATGGGGGTAATTATCCGAACTCCACTTATGATCGACCCTTAAGCTTGTGAACATAATAGATCGAGAGTATGAAATTGTAAAGCAAAATTTTTTTCTAAGGCATGAGATATCAACAAGGAAAAATACTTCTCTTTATAAATGATTATACATGCGTGTCACACCCCTTTTTTTCCAACAAACTTCACTAAACCCTCTTAAAATAATAAAAAAGATTTGTAAAGTTTGAAAGGGTTTTAAACTTTGAAAGTGACAAAGATTTGTGTTCAAAAGGAATGATTCAAAGTCGCCACCCGATATTTGGTTTCGGTGTGTCAGGTCACCCTTTAAAAAAAAAGAAATTTACTCTTTTGAAACACGTTTAGACTCTAAAACTGACTGCACCAGAGATCAAGGTTAGGGGGTTCATTTGACTCAGGGAGAAGGTGTTAGGAATTCCCCAAGTCCCGTGAAAATCACGGTTGCATGCTCGATCAAGTTGGCTTTAAAGAATACTAAGATTGAGGTTAAGCACAAAAGAAAGTAAACACGAGAAAGGTTCGAGGTCTTCCCCACCTAATAAGAGAAAAGAATATAGTATAATCATAAATACTAAATATATACAAAGTTCTTCGGGGCATTCCCCGGAATAAAATATATACAAATCCTTCGGGGTATTCCCCGAATAAATAAACTAAGGGACGACCTCTTACCTCAAATGAAAGAAAGAAAACCTAAAGTTTGCCTGCCCGAATATCGTCGGCCTAAGCATGCTCCTAGCGGGTATGGAAGAAAAAATAGAATGAAGAATGGAACTAAATAAGAGAGAGGCTCAATTCATGCTTGCGTTCTTTAGCTTTTCATTATATGTATTGGCCAAGCTCAATTCCTATAGCATGTAAACCATTTAATTACTGCTGAGCTTGGTTTTTACACCCTCCCCATGGTCCGACAATATTTCATAAATCAACTTACACATTGACACAATTTTAGCATTCAAGAAAGAGAAACATACCATACTACGAGCTAACAGGTGAAGGATGTTAACAACATGAAACAAGCAACTACACATACATAAAAAATTGACATAGATAAGGTTTTCATGCAAAAACAAATTTCAGTACCAAAGCTAATACTCACAAAGAAAGAAAAGGCATGAATGAGTGTTTTTAATCAATTAGCATCAACCAAACCAGAAGAAAAATAAAAATAAAGATGAAATGAAAATATTCCTTAACAAAGAACCATTTTCATTAACCATGTCAGTTGTGAAGGCTAAATGTAGTAGTAAATGATTTTAACCCAACTAACGTACCATTCTCAGGAACAACTTTACTCTCTGTTTCAATAATTGATCCAAATTTAGTGATCTTTCAACACAAATGACATGAGTTTAAATGATCAGGATATAAGATAAAGCAGTAGGCATATAAAATTTATTGAATTCAAATTCAATAAATAATTTGGATTATATTATAAATATACTAGTCCAAATAAATATTATGGGCTAATATAATAGAATTAAGTCCAATATATATGGATTAAATAAATAAATCTTAATCCATTGGGCTAGCCCGGTTAATTGAGCTACAAGTGGTGAGCCCACTTCATTAAGCCCAAGATGTCATCTTCCTAGAGGTCTAGTTTGGTGTCACGTGTCAAATGACGTGGCACGCCCAGTCAAACAGAAGAGCCAATAGGATCATGTCATGTGTCAAAATGACAAGGCATGCCAAGTCACATTAAAAAGCCAATGAAATCGCGCCACGTGTGCAAGTGACATGTCTGGCCAATCAAATACGGCCATGTCACGCTTCAATTTGATTGGTTGGAAAGAGTTTGTTCTTATCATAACTCCTCCCTTCCACAACTATAAATAGGGGTCTTCATAACTCAGAAAAGACACCAGAAGTTATAACAAGAAGCAAGAGAGAGCTCGTGGATCAAACGCCGCAAATTTCTCTACAAGTTTCAAGCTTCAAGCAATCAAGTTCAAGTTCAAGAAATCAAGTTCAAGCTCAAGAACGAAGAACAATTCAAGTATTCAAGATCAAGAACGAAGTCAAATCAAATACAAGACGTTCAAGATCAAGGCTACTTATTCGTGATACAATTCGTCGCAACAATCAAAGTGTTCGAGACGGATAAATCAAATTCAAATTCAAGATCAACCTCAAAGGTCCTTGAATTTATACTAGAAAAGTAGAATCAGAGGATTCATAGAGATTGTAACACTCAATATTTGAAATAAAATACTACGATTGTTGCGATATTTTTCGGTCTTGATTTTATTTTCTCGACTGCCAATTTATTGTCTACAAATTCTGGCACGCCCAGTGGGACAATCTCTACCTCTCATCTCTTCTTTTTCAAGTTCAAGTACAAGATCTAACAATTCGACCATGGAAGAACAACTTTTAAATTTGACCAAAGCACTTGAGAAGTTGACCAAGTATATGGAGGACCGAGATATTCGCCTCGAAAAGTTAGCAAATGAGATCGAGAGCTTAGTAGAAGCGAAATCAATTCAAGCACCTGTGGAGATTTCCGAAGTTAAAGAAGGGGGAGAATCAGCTGCGAGGGAAACGATCGTGGCAAAAGAGATCCAAGTTTCTTCAGAAGGTCTAATTCATGCTGATCAATTGAAGGACTTTATCATGGGGACAATTGAAGATAAAATTGATCCTCCGATTAAATCTTCCCTTACATAAGCAAAATCGTACACTACAAGGATTGATATGTTGAAGATGCCTGCTGGCTATCAACCTCCAATATTTCAAAAGTTTGATGGCAAAGGCAATCCAAAGCAACATGTGGCGCACTTCGTTGAGACATGCAACAATGCTGGAACTTATGGAGATCACCTCGTCAAGCAGTTTGTCCGCTCAATAAAAGGAAATGCTTTTGATTGGTACACAGACCTCGAGGTTGGATCTGTTGATAGTTGGGATCAACTAGAGCAAGAGTTTCTCAATCGTTTCTATAGCACAAGACGCATCGTAAGCATGATCGAACTTACAAACACTCATCAAGGAAATTATGAGCAAGTTATTGACTTCATCAACCGCTGGAGGAGCTTAAGCCTCAACTGCAAAGATCACCTTAGCGAGACTTCTGGCATCGAAATATGCATTCAAGGCATGCTTTGGGGTCTTCACTATATCTTACAAGGCATAAAGCCCAAAACATTTGAAGAACTAGCAACTCATGCACATGATATGGAATTGAGTATGGCTGCAAGTGGAGATCAAAGGTTTCCTGACTTTGAGCCTCATGATGAAATAGAAGCAGAGGATGCTGAGAATGGGGGCAAGTATTCATCCAAGATGAAGCTGAAGAGTCCATGCATGTTGCAATGCTCCTCGATGTACGAGCATAAACTGCAAGTTATAATGCTCCTTAACGCATGAGCCTAAACTGCAAGTTATAATGCTCCTCAACGCACAAGCCTAAACTGCAAGTTGTAATGCTTTTTGGCAAATTAGTCCAAATTATCTGTCACGAAGCTCCTCAATTTTGAACTAAATCTTTAAGACGTAAAGCTCTTCAAATTCGAGCAAAATTTCAAGTTGCAAAGCTCTTCAAATTCGAGAAAAGACCCAAGTCGGAAGCTTTTCAAAGCCGAGCGAAGACTTCAAGTCGCAAAGCTTTTCAAATTAGAGCAAAACTTTAAGACATAAAGCTCTTCAAATTCGAGCAAAGTCTTCAAACTGTAAAGCTCTTGAAATTCAAGCAAAGACTCAAGTCGAAAGCTCTTCAAAGTCGAGCAAAGACTTCACGTCGTAAATCTTTTCAAATTAGAGCCAAACTTTAAGACGTAAAGCTCGTAAAATTTGAGCAAAGTTTTCAAGTTGTAAAGCTCTTCAAATTCGAGCAAAGTCTTCAAACTGTAAAGCTCTTGAAATTCAAGCAAAGACTCAAGTCGAAAGCTCTTCAAAGTCGAGCAAAGACTTCACGTCGTAAATCTTTTCAAATTAGAGCCAAACTTTAAGACGTAAAGCTCGTAAAATTTGAGCAAAGTTTTCAAGTTGTAAAGCTCTTCAAATTCGAGAAAAGACCCAAGACGGAAGCTTTTCAAAGCCGAGCGAAGACTTCAAGTCGCAAAGCTTTTCAAATTAGAGCAAAACTTTAAGACATAAAGCTCTTCAAATTCGAGCAATGTCTTCAAGTTGCAACGCTCCTTAACGCATAACCATAAACTGCATGTTACTCCTGGCCCGCAAGAGTATAAACTGTGCACAATCCACACACAAAAAAAAGGTCTGCTAGGTTGGAAACCTTGAAAGAGGCGGCCTAGGCAAAAGTTAGGACAAAAAAATAACTCACCCATTTCGAACTACGGAATGACATGATCCTCTTCACCGAGGTACGTAGGCAGCTTAGAGTTTCATTCTAAGTTCAGTCATATGAGTTCAAAAAAAAAATACATATTACCCAAGACATTTTTCAAATGAAGCACGATGGAATGTAATTCATTCAATTAGTATTAGAAAATCGAGCTGGGCTTCTATTAAATTTTAGATCCCATTTGATTTAAAGGGGGCAAGCCGCTATGCTAAATTGGTGTCTACAATGAAATGATTAATATCTTTTAAGAGGGATGCCAAGCATTTGCATTGAAGTTTGGGGATTCGTTATGCTTTCACGTTTGCCACACCTTCAAGTTATTATGGTCTACCTTCATGGCATTTCAAACTCAGAGAGACCTGGGCTCAAGATATTTGGTGAGAGTGAAGCTCTTGAATTTCAATTTTTGACAATTAAAAAGGTCTTACAATCTCAAGGCTCCCACACCAAGATACAAAGATTTTGGTGAAGTCACGCTAATTTGAAATTGTCGGCATATCAGGAACCAAAGTTGATTTCGAAATATTATCTGAAACTATTCTTACGGCATTAAGTTTTGCATTTTGGATATGTCCTAGATTTGGAAGTTATGTTTCCAATGGATCAAACGGTTCGTAATTTCGACATTTCAACAAGATACAAATATTTTGGTGAAGCTGTGCAAATCTGAAATCGTCGACACGACAGAATTTGAAGTTAACTTCAAAATAATATCTGGGACGATTCTCAAAGTATTTGATTCCAAATTTTGGATATGTATTATATCTTGAAGTCTAGTTTCCATAAAATTAAACGGTTCATGATTTCGACATTCCTACATCAAGATACAAATATTTTGGTGAAGTCGTGCAAATCTGAAATCGTCGACGGGACAGAATTTAAAGCTAGATTCAAAATAATATCTGGGATGATTATCAAAGTGTTTGATTCTAGGTTTTGGATATGTTTTATATATTGAAGTCAATTTTTGAAAAATCAAACGGTTCATTATTTGGACTCTCCCACGACAAGATATGAATCTTTCGTGACAAGCATGTAAAGCTGAAAACTATGCGACTAAGATAAAAGTCGGACGATGTAAAGCAAAAGAGAAGCTGAAATATTTAAGCCCCGAAGTCTCAAAGTTGAAGTCTTCAAGTCTGTCGATCTTAGAGTTGAAGTCTCCAAGTTAAAATCTTCAAGTCTGTCGGTCTTCAAGTTAGAAGTCTTCGCGTTCGATACTCTTCAAGTTGAAATATTTAAGCCCTCCATGTCTCCAAGATAAAGTCATTAGCTTAGACGGTGTAATGGTCTTCACTTCAGACAAAATGAATCTTTGGCCCAGACGGTGTAATCGTCTATGCCTCAGATAAAATGAAGTTAAATCTTCAAACAAGATGAAGTCATTAGCTTAGACGGTGTAATGTCTTTGCTTCGGACAAAATGAATCTTTGGCCCATACGACTACACCTCAAATAAAATAAAGTTAAATCTTCAAACAAGATGAAGTCATTAGCTTAGACGGTGTAATGTCTTTGCTTCAGACAAAATGAATCTTTGGCCCAGACGGTGTAATCGTCTATGCCTCAGATAAAATGAAGTCAAATCTTCAAGCAAGATGAAGTCATTAGCTTAGACGGTGTAATGTCTTTGCTTCAGACAAATTGAATCTTTGGCCTAGACGGTGTAATCGTCTATGCCTCAGATAAAATTTAAATCTTCGACCAAGATGAAGCCTTTAGCTCAGCCGGTGTAATGGTCTTCGCCGCGAACTTTTAAAGGTTTTCGCTGTGAACTTTAAAAAAAAAAAATCTTGACCACGAGTTTAAAGGTCTTCATCATGCATGGATTATCTCGTTAAACAAGAACACATCCTTCTCGTTTGACCTAAAAAAAAAGACAACAAAAAAAAGAAAAGCACAAGAAAAGAAGAAAAAATTACCTTCGCGTCAATACCCCATATCGTCAAAAATAGACTCAAAGTGATTGCCAAAGCTGGAATTGGTGCTAATTGAGCAAAGAATATACGAGCTTATATAGATTTCCGAAGGCAGCTGTCGAGGGCAAATTTCCGATATGGGATGAGCACTGTAATTCGTCTCCTATTTGAATTGAGTTAACTACTGGCGGTGATACTAGTCCCTCGATGTCCAAAGCTAGTTTGGTTACTGTGTTATCACAATCATAATTGGAGACAAAGTCCTAGGAATTGTCAATTGGAAAGAAGTGAAAATAAGAAGATAACGTGGGTTAGTGTCTAAGTTTTGCTAAAATTCCAGAAAAGTCAGGTTACTTTTCTACTTAAAAAAAATCTAGGGAGAATTGGATTAAAGTAATAATTCAAAAGTCAAAGATGGAGTTATTTTGATCAGTTATCATTAACACTGTCCCAAGTTGATCTCCTAATTGGAGAGGAAAATATTATGGCACGCAAAGTTGCTCATCTCCTTGAAGGTCTATCTCAGTGATTATGTTGGAGGATTTTATATGAAAATGTAAAACAGGAGCTTCAATTTTGATATTTCATGCTTCACATTCAAGGAAATGTGTGCGATCAAGTACAATAGGGATTTTGTTGAAAAGAATAATTTTTTTTATTTACTAGTGTACTTCAAGTCTTACCATTGGAGTTCACGAGCTCACACCTCGATAAACTTTGAAGTAGGGGGCATTTGTAGGCATATAAAATTTATTGAATTCAAATTCAATAAATAATTTGGATTATATTATAAATATACTAGTCCAAATAAATATTATGGGCTAATATAATTGAATTAAGTCCAATATATATGGATTAAATAAATAAGTCTCAATCCATTGGGCTAGCCCGGTTAATTGAGCTACAAGTGGTGAGCCCACTTCATTAAGCCCAAGATGGCATCTTCCTAGAGGTCCAGTTTGGTGCCACGTGTCAAATGATGTGGCACGCCCAGTCAAACAGAAGAGCCAATAGGATCATGGCATGTGTCAAAATGACAAGGCATGCCAAGTCACATTAAAAAGCCAATGAAATCGCGCCACGTGTGCAAGTGACCTGTCTGGCCAATCAAATACGACCATGTCACGCTTCAATTTGATTGGCTGGAAAGAGTTTGTTCTTATCATAACTCCTCCCTTCCACAACTATAAATAGGGGTCTTCATAACTCAGAAAAGGCACCAGAAGTTATAACAAGAAGCAAGAGAGAGCTCGTGGATCAAACGCCGCAAATTTCTCTACAAGTTTCAAGCTTCAAGCAATCAAGTTCAAGTTCAAGAAATCAAGTTCAAGCTCAAGAACGAAGAACAATTCAAGTATTCAAGATCAAGAACGAAGGCAAATCAAATACAAGACGTTCAAGATCAAGGCTACTGGTTCGTGATACAATTCGTGGCAACAATCAAAGTGTTCGTGACGGATAAATCAAATTCAAATTCAAGATCAACCTCAAAGGACCTTGAATTTATACTAGAAAAGTAGAATCAGAGGATTCGTAGAGATTGTAACACTCAATATTTGAAATAAAATACTACGATTGTTGCGATATTTTTCGGTCTTGATTTTATTTTCTCGACTGCCAATTTATTGTCTACAAAAGCATGAAACTATTTTTGTATTTTAAATTTTTGTACTTAAAATAAAGTAAAAGAGTCAAAACTAGTTAAAATAGCGATATTAGACCTAAACTAAATATTAAAACGCTAATATGTGTAAAATCTCGGGGAGGGTCAAAAATTACATGTCTACAGCTGCCTCTCTTTGACTGAAAACACGAAGAGTTTTCAGACAAAGAACGACGAGATAGATTTTTTCTGCTCCAGTTTGTACCAGGAACATTTGTGAGTGTTAGTTGAATCTCATTTTCCAGGTGGGTCATGAAAACTTAAATCAAATCCCATTATCCAGGAGGGTCCTGAAAACTTAAATCAAATCTCATTATCAAGGAGGGTCCTCAAAACTTGAAAACTAAATCCCATCATCCAGGAGGGTCCTGAAAATTTAAAACTAATCTCATTATCCAGGAGGGTCATAAGAACTTAAAACCTAAATCCCATTATCCAGAAGGGTCCTGAGAACTGAAAATGAACTTACCTGAGCCGTGCTCTCTTCTGGAAGATCCCTGCAGAAAGAACAAAATTCCTTGACCTTGAACCATACTTTCCTTATGAAGGACCCCTGCAGATCGAACCAATTTTCTGGCCCCTGAAAGGTTCGAGCTGTCAAGCTTTGATTTGGACACAATTTTCGTCCATGTTTCAAACAAAGAAAACTTATGAGTTTAAAATGTGGTGGTTGGTTCGTGGCCTTGACTTTGAGGGAGATTGCTCCTGTATTTTCCATGATAACTTTTATTTCCAATTGGAAGACCTTTCTTGTTATTGGTTAACCACTTTCTCTGTCAACTTTTATCAATGAAAACACCTCTGATCCGTTCAAGCCCAATACCTTATACCCTATGTATTGCTCATGAATTGACATTTACCGAACCTTTGCATTTCACATGAATACCAAAGCATGTCAATTGTTATCAAATCAGGTGCGCATATTGTTCTTTCCTGACTTATGCTGCTTTGATGTGCTAGCCAGATTCCGCTCTGTGCAATTGGAAAGCAGCTAGAAAATTTTGAAGTCATTTCTCACTTATTCTGACCAAACTGACTCAAAAAGAGGACTTGAACAAAACCAGAGGAACAGAGCAAGGGACAATGGAAATACATGATATATAACAAGAAAACTACAAAGTAGAAACTTATCACACGTGATACCAACTCTAATGACCATGACATACATTTTTGGATTAATGGCCTAATCTCTCAAGAAAGTCTAACGTTCAACTCTTGTTATATCTCTAAGCCGTGAAACTGATGTTTGTGTATTAGGTTTAGGGTTAGATGAGAGGTTATATTTGGTGTGGGAAAGTGATGTGGACCGTTGGATGAGAGGGGGTTAATGGTTCGGATTAAAAGGGGTGTTGGGGCGGGTTGTGGGTGTTGGGGCGGTTTTGATGGGTATTGGAGCGGATCAGACGGGTAAGAGAGTGTAAAAATTGGGTTGCCCAGATTTGGGCCTCTTTAGCACCCGAATTGGGCTCCACATTTTCTTGAATTAACGTAACAATTGGGCTTCTTAAAAAATAGGTGTTCCTCATTTAAAATATTTATAAAATATTCATAAAATGTAAGACTACTCCTAATTAATTAAAATAAACTTTTTTAAATAAAATTAACTATTAAAAGTGAAACTATTTTTTATATTTTCACAAGATTATACTAAAATAAGAATAAAGAAAAATACGCTAGAGGCAAGGTAAAATTGAAATAATATCACTATAAAAATATTAATAACCTAAAAATAGAAATAAGATAAATCATGAAACTATTTTTGTATTTTAAATTTTTGTACTTAAAATAAAGGAAAATAGTCAAAACTAGTTAAAATAGCAATATTAGACCTAAACTAAATATTAAAACGCTAATATGTGTAAAATCCCGGGAAGGGTAAAAAATTACATGTCTACAATGCGTATATGTTTTGTGTCAGGGCTCGACCAACCTATACGGGCACGGTTCATTTGACCGTTTGACCCTCACAAAATTTACCTATCAAGACCCTGCTGCCATGAAGTAATTTCCTCATAACAAAGTTGACATTCGAGGGCAACGCCCCCCAGTATTCGAGGTTGATTGTAAAGAAGCCTCGGATACTGTTGAATTGTTCTAAGTTAGCACGATCAATGGCTGCCTCATTAAAAACCTTGCCAGAAAACCCATTTGGGACAAAACTGGTCTAAGAAAAAAAGAGTGCAACACGTGCTTTTAGACCTAAAGACTTCGTTTCGAAGAACCACTCGCTGCTTCTGGTCGAACACCTGCAAGAGTTAGTTAAAAATATAAACGAAAATAGAAGGGGTCGTACCTTAGCAGTAGTATCGTTTTAGGAGTGACACATTCCAATTGCTCGGTAGTTGTTCATCGTTCATCGTACCGAGCTTGTAGGATTCCTTCCCGACGATTTCGAGAACCTGGTACGGTCCTTCCCAGTTCGGACCCAGTTTTCCTTCTTTTGGATTTCGAGTGTTGAGGGTGACATTTCTCAAAACCAAGTCTTCGATGGTAAAATGCCGAAGATTGTCTCTTCGATTGTAGTACCTTTCGATCCGCTATTTTTATGCGGCTAATCGGATGAGGGGGGTGTCGCGTCTTTCATCCAATAATTCTAGGCTTGTATCCATGGCCTTGTTATTTGATTCTTCTGTTACATATTGGAACCCGATGCTAGGTTATCCGACCTCGACCGGGATAAGAGCTTCGTCGCCATAGACTAATGAAAATGGTGTTGCTCCTGCACTAGACTTCGACGTTGTGTGGTATGCCTAAAGAACCTCGGGCAGTATCTCTTTCCACTTTCCTTTGGCGTCGGTCAACCTCTTCTTAAGATTCTGAATAATGGTTTTGTTGGTCGATTGCGCTTATCCCTTCCCGCAGGGATGATAAGGTGTCGATAAAATTCTTTTGATCTTGTGATCCTCGAGAGATTTAGTCACTTTGCTGCCGATGAATTGTTTTACATTATCACATACGATATCGGCAGGCATCTTGAATCTACATATAATGTGGTCCCAAATAAAGTCTATGACTTCCTTTTCTCTGACTTTCTCGAAAGTCTGTGTTTCAACCCATTTAGAAAAATAATCAGTCATAAATAAAACAAACTGAGCTTTACCTGGGTGCCGATGAAAGAGGTCCGATGATGTCCATTCCCCATTTCATGAACGACCGTGGGGATAAGACCGAATGGAGCTGCTCTCTAGGCTGGTGAATCATTGGCGCATATATTTGACATTTGTCGCACTTTCGAACGAACTCCTTTGCATCATTTTCCATATCGATCCAGTAGTACCCCGCTCTGATTACTTTGTGGGCCAATGACTCGGCGCAGGAACGATTCCAACAAGTGCCTTCGTGAAATTCTCGTAGGACGTAGTTGGTATCTCTCCGCCCCAAACATATTGCCAATGGTCCATCGAACATCCTTCTAAACAGCATTTTGGTTCGGACAAAGTAAACCATGTTGCCTTTGTATGTAGAGCTCTCGACTCATTTGGATCTGATGGAAGATTCACGTTCTTTAAGTTCTCTATGTACTTGTTTCTCCAATCTCAGGTCAGACTTGTGGAGTTTATTTCGATGTGGCCTTCTTCGATCACCGATCTCGTGAGTTGTAAGACAATCCCTGAGTTGAGTTCGTCGTCTTCGACCGATGACCCTAAGTTTGCAAGAGTGTCGGCCTCGATGTTCTGTTCTCGAGGTACATGTTTTAAGGTCCATTTTTTTAAATAGATGTAGAGTTACCTGTAGCTTATCCAAGTACCTCTGCATTCGGTCTTCTCGGACTTCGAAAGTCCTGTTAACTTGGTTTACCACAAGGAGGAATCAGATTTCGCTCGATGACCTCTGCCCCCAAGCTTTTAGCCAACTCGAGACCTGTAATCATGGCCTCATACTCGGCATCATTGTTATTTAATTTCGAAGTCTTGATAGATTTTCTAATAATATTACCCGTGGGTGGTTTTAGAACGATACCCAGCCCGAACCCTTTCGCGCTCGAAGCACCGTCCGTGAAGAGGGTCCACAACCCCGAATATGTACCCGATTTTATTAACAATTCTATTTCAACCTCGGGTACGAGGGCTGGCATGAAGTCGGCCATGAAGTCTGCCAAGATTTGAGACTTGATGGGAGTTCGGGGTCGATACTCGATATCATACCCATTGATCAACCCGAAAGCTCGGGTTTGTGCAAAATATTGCGAAGGGGATAGGTCGTTACAACACATATTGGATGACATTGAAAATACGGTTTTAATTTCCTAGAGGCGCTTATTAAAACAAGCACTAATTTTTCTAAGTGTGGATATCGGGTTTAGGCCTCACCTAAGGTCCCACTAACATAATAAATAGGAAATTGCGTACCTTGTACTTCTCGTACTGGGACTCCACTTACCGCTATTTCTGAGACTGCCAAGTACAAGTAAAGTTGCTCGTCAGCTTTCGGGGTATGAAGCAGCGGTGGGCTCGATAAATATCGCTTTATTCTTCCAAATCATGTTGGCATTCCAGAGTTCATGCAAAGCTACGTTTCTTCTTAAGCATCGAGAAGAATCGGTGGCTCCTATCTGAGGACCTCGAAATGAATCGCCCTAGGGCGGCAATACGCCTCGTTAGCCTTTGTACAACCTTTACATTATCTACGATGGTGATATCCTTGATAGCTTTGATTTTATCAGGGTTGATCTCGATTCCCCGATTGGATACCATGAAGCCAAGAAACTTTCCTGAGCTGACCCCGAAGACGTACTTTTATGGGTTGAGCTTCATATTGCACTTCCTCAGTATATCAAAAGTTTTCTTGCAAGTGCTTTAAATGGTCTTCTGCTCGCAAGGACTTAACTAACATGTCATCAATATAAACTTCCATTGATTTTCCTATTTGTTCCTTGAAAATCCGGTTCACTAGGCGTTGATATGTTGCACCAGCATTTTGTAGTCCGAACGACATTACATTATAATAGTAGGTACCATATTTATGATAAACGAGGTCTTTTCCTGATCCTCCGAGTTTATCTATATTTGGTTGTACCCGGAGTAGGCATCGAGAAAATTGAGAATATCGTGGTTGGCAGTGGCAACGATCATACGATCGCTCTTAGGCAAAAGAAAGGATTCCTTAGGACACGCTTTGTTCAAGTCTTCATAATCTCCGCACATTCTAAGTTTATTTCCCTTCTGAGGGACTACTACTAAGTTTTCTAACCACTCGGGATATTTGACTTCCCCGAATAGACCCTATTTTGAGAAGTTTGGTTACCTCGTCCTTGATGAACGCATGCTTAACCTCAGACTGGGCCTTTTTTTTCTTTACCGGAAAAAACTTTGGGTCAAGGCTTAATCGATGGGTAGTGATTTTTGGTGGTATCCCTATCATATCGATATAGGACCAGGCAAAGCAATCCTTGTTACATTTAAGAAAATGAATAAGTTTGTTCTTGAGCTCGAGGGTTAGCCCCGTGCCCAGGTATACCTTTCGTTCGGGTTGATGGTCGGTCAACGTCACTTGTTCCATTCGACTGTTGACTTGGTGGCGTCAGAGTCATCGTGAATTATGAAGGATCGAGGGATCCAATAGTCGTCATCCTCATTGATCCCTTGATCCTGCAATTGGTTTGAGGCCGGTGCCTGTGATTGCTATTTGGCCTTCTACTTTCCCTTCAACTCCGATCCCTTTGCTGATGAGAGTGTCGATACCGGTATCAGTTCATCGACTGCAAACATCTCCTTGGCGGCGGGTTACTCTCCGTATATTGTTTGATTCCCTTCGATGTCGGGAACTTCAAAACTTGGTGAAGTGTCGAGGGTATTGCCCTCATGTTATAGATCCAAGGCCTTCCAAACATGGCGTTGTACCTCATGCCACCTTCGATCACATGGAACTTAGTTTCTTAGATGGTGTCAGCCACATTCATTGGCAAAGTACTTTCGCCTTTGGTAGTTTTGCTTTCCATGTTGAAGACGTTAAGTCCTCGGGTTACGCGAACAATTTGATTTTGTAGGCCAAGTTGTTCTACGACTCACGATCGAATAATGTTGGGCCGAGCTACCTGGATCAATCAAAACACGTTTAACTTGAAGTTTATTCATAGGAACATATATTACAGCGCGTCGTTGTGGGGTTGTGAGATCCCCTCTGCATCCTGGTCATTGAAAGACAAGGTCCCTTCCGGTACATAGTCTCGAGTCCGTTTTTCCCTCATGATCGATACCTTGGTGATTTTGAATGCGGGCCCCTAAGGAATATCGACCCCTCCAACAATCATGTGGATCACGTGATATGGCTCTTCTTGCTCATTTTGTCTGTTTGAATCTCTATTTTTGAAGTGGTTCTTAGCCCGATCACTCAAGAATTCTCGAAGATGCCCTTCGTTGAACAAACGGGATACCTCATCCCTTAGCTGTCTGCAGTCTTCTGTTCTATGACCATGAGTGCCACGATATTTGCACATTTGATTAGGATTTCTCTGGGTCGGATCAGTCTTTAGGGGTCGGGGCCACCTGGTGTCTTTGATCCGCTCGATGGTCGATACAATAACTGATGCATCGACGTTGAAGTTGTATTTCGATAGTCGTGATGCTTCTGCGGGCTCGATATTTCTATCGAAACCACTCTTACTCATCATCCCTCGAGAGATCTGTCCTTGATCATTTCTTCGATCACTTCGAACGAGTTTGCGTCCAGGACCGATGTTTCTCCGATCTTCACCGTATGGTTGATACCGATCTCTGTTTGATCGTTCTTCTCTGTCGATATCCCTTTGAATTCTGCTGACGGTCCTGTTTGGATAAACGGACCCGGAAGGAGTTCCCAATTGATCATCCTCGACCCTAATTTTTGACTGCTACCGATTGTGCACATCGGCTCAGGTTACAACTGAGTATTCGATCAAATTCTGCTTTAACTGTCGTTAGGCCACCGAACTTCATATGTTTAGCCCTTCGGTAAAAGCCTGGACGGACTAATCATCTACGACCGGGGGTAGGTCCATACGTTCAATTTGGAACTGAGATACGAACTCTATGAGCATCTCGTATCTTTCTGCTTCACTTTGAAGAGGTACGACTTCCTAGTCTCAACC
The DNA here is from genome assembly GCA_005239495.1 of Nicotiana undulata. Classification (NCBI taxonomy): domain Eukaryota; kingdom Viridiplantae; phylum Streptophyta; class Magnoliopsida; order Solanales; family Solanaceae; genus Nicotiana; species Nicotiana undulata. Next base: position 22,262 of record ML263523.1, read on the forward strand.
TTTATGGCTCCGGTGTGTGCTTTGACGAAGGTATCTATGAGCATGGCAAAGGAATCAATGGAGTTGGGCGGCAAATTATGGTACCATATCATCAACCCCTTTGATAAGGTTTTTCTGAATTTCTTCAGCAGAACAGACTTAATCTCATCATCCTCTAAATCGCTCACATTTATTGCGTATGTGTAAGAAGTGACATGCTCATTGGGGTCAGTAGTTCCATTACACTTGGGAATTTATAGCATGAGGAATTTCTTTGCGATGGGCTTAGGAGTTGCGCTAGAGGAATGGGGGAAGGCTTTTTTGCACAAACTTCTTCGAATCCAAACCCATCAGAATCGGTGGTGCCTCCGGAATTTGATCAACTCGGAAGTTATACATTTCTACTTTTTTATCATTTGCTTAAATCTTCTTCTCCCCTGATTCAATTTTCTTTGTGAGCTCGAGCATTTTCATAATAGCGGGGTCCCTCTTGAGTTTCCCTCCTTAATTGTCGAAAAGGTTTTTGATGGGTATATAAGTAATTGCTCTTCTTCTAGCTAATAAAGAGTTGAGAAAAAGGAAAGCCTCGCGCCGTCGTCGCTCGCTCGGCTCGGCTCGGCTCTGCTCGGCCTCGGCTTCGGCTTCGGCTTTCTGATTTGGATTTGGATTTGGATTTGGATTTGGTCAAATGATCGATCGAGAGATTAATTATTGGACCAAATTTATTTGTTAATAGTAAATATTAATAGAAATGTTATTAAAATATTTGTTTTAATAACAAAATATTAATATTTAAACCCATTTCAGTTATCCAGAATTTAGTTTTTTGTTTTGTAACAGAAAATTAACTACCCTTCAATTTTTCCTCTTTATTATTGAGTAAATAGCCAATTATGTCATGGCATTTACTCTATGGGCGTTTTTGCAAAAACAACCATTCTGAAGAGTTGCACCTCTTCAGATTTCAGCCCAACTTTGGCTATAAATACAAGTCCATTCTCTCAGATTTTATATACTAATTTCTGAGTTCTCCTCCTTCTTTCTGCATACTTTCATCTTCAAAGAAAGCAAGTAGGTGTGATTTGCTACCGAACTTTGAGTTCGCTGAAACACTGGGGTTTGGAGTTTCACTACACCAGTGTGTAATTCGTTCTATCCTGGGAGGAAATAATCCATAACCTTGGGTACTAGGAGGGGATTAAATTCCTTAAGGAAACACTGTGAATTCAGTGGGCTCGAATTGGTTTTTCATTACGTTTACATTTCTGTTTATGTTATTTTATTTTCTCCAGAATTATTTTACAAATACAGATTTCTAATAAGCTTAAGGAATTTAGTATTTTTCTGTATTTGTGTTATATTAATTGTTTCTGGACAGTAAAACCTTTGTGGTTTTGTACTCTATTGGAGATTAAAATCTACGTGATTTTAACGTCGTCATTCTTTTTACAGAAATGACGAATGACAATGGAAACGAAGCTGTTCTGATGGTAGCTGCCAATGCCTCAACAAGCCGAACAACACCAGCAGCATTGGCACGATTGAGAAACCCGGAAAATTTTCCGAACTTGATTTCAAGCGCTGGCAACAAAAGATGTTCTTCTATTTGACTACTCTAAGTCTCCAGAAGTTCATCAAGGAAGAAGTTCCTGTGCTGTCAAATGAAACTCCAAAAACTGAACGCTTTTTCGTGATTGAGGCGTGGAAGCATTCAGACTTTTTGTGCAAGAATTATATTCTAAGCGGGCTAGAGGATGCTTTGAATAACGTCTACAGTGGCGTGGAAACGTCAAAAGAACTGTGGAGTGCGCTTGAAAACAAATACAAAACTGAAGATGCCGAGTTGAAGAAGTTTGTTGCTGCAAAGTTTTTGGACTACAAAATGGTAGATAGCAAGTCTGTTATTACCCAATTCCAGGAATTGCAAGTGATTATTCACGATCTCCTTGCTGAAGGTATAAGTAGAATTAATAGTAATATTGGTAGTATTAATTTTAGAATTTTCATTTAAGGTCTTGTCATCAATGAAGCATTCCAAGTAACAACAATGATTGAGAAGTTGCCTCCGTTGTGGAATGACTTCAAAAATTATTTGAAACACAAACACATGGAGATGTCCCTTGAAGATCTCATTGTTCGGTTGAGAATCGAAGAGGACAGTAAAGCTACTGACAGGAGAGGCCGTGGAAATTCAACAATAATGGGAGCAAATATTGTTGAAGATAACAAAAAGAGGAAAAAGGCTTCTGGACCAAAATACAACCCAAGCAAGAAGCGGTTCAGTGGAAACTGCTACAACTGTGGGAAAATCGAACACAAATCTACGGAGTGTCGTGCTCCGAAGAAAGACAAGAAGAAGGTTCAAGCAAACATGGTTGAAAAGCATGATGATGTTGATGACTTGTGTGCCATGATTTCCGAAAATGCAACTTGGTGGGCAATCCTAAAGAGTGGTGGTTTGATTCTGGAGCCACTCGCCATGTTTGTGCTGTTAAAGAAGCTTTTGCTACTTATGCTCCTGTTGGACCCGATGAGACGATTTCTATGGGAAATTCTTCAAAGGCCAAGATTGAAGGATGTGAAAAGATATTCCTCAAAATGACTTCCGGCAAAGTGATGACTTTGAACAACGTCCTTCCCGAGATTAGGAAGAATTTAGTCTCTACTGGACTTCTTGTTAAGAATGGCTTTAAATGTGTATTTGTTTATGACAAGGTTGTAATAAGTAAGATTGAGATGTTTTTAGGAAAATGTTACCTTACCGAGGGCCTTTTCAAGCTAAATGTAATGGTTGTTGAAAGTAATAATAAAATTTCAGCTTCGTCTTACTTACTTGAGTCAAATGAATTATGGCATGTACGTTTGGGTCATGTCAATTATAAAACCTTGCGAAAAATGATTAATTTGGAAGTATTGCCTAAGTTTGAATGCGACAAATCAAAATGTCAAGTATGTGTGGAATCTAAGTTTGTTAAACATCCTTATAAGTCAGTTGAAAGGAATTCAAATCCTTTAGACTTAATTCACACAGATATTTGTGACATGAAGTCAATACCATCTCGCGGTGGCAAGAAGTATTTCATAACTTTTATTGACGATAGTACTCGATATTGCTATATTTACTTACTTAATAGTAAAGATGAAGCAATAGACGCATTCAAGCAATACAAAAGTGAAGTTGAAACGCAACTTAACAAGAAAATAAAAATGATAAGAAGTGATAGGGGTGGTGAATATGAATCTCCTTTTGAAGAAATATGTTTAGAATATGGAATTATTCATCAAACAACGGCCCCTTACACGCCCCAATCAAATGGGATTGCGGAAAGAAAGAATCGTACTTTAAAGGAGATGATGAACGCGTTGTTGATAAGTTTTGGTTTGCCACAGAACTTGTGGGGCGAAGACATTCTTACGGCTAATCGAATATTAAATCGAGTGCCCCATAGAAAAACACAATCCATTGCATATGAAAAATGGAAAGGAAGGTAGCCCAACTTGAATTATTTTAAAATGTGGGGGTGTTTGGCAAAAGTGCAAGTTCCTAAACCCA
>MDKH01038443.1:0-60282 GCA_005239495.1 Nicotiana undulata
TCATCTCCTAGCCTATGCTTCACCCCACGCCGGTTTGACACTACCCTGAGGTCCTCAGGTGAAACTGGAGCGGTTCAACTCCCCTTATGACCTTTCATGCCATTTTTCGGTCATCTCCGGTCGTTCGAGTAAGATCTATGACTTTCAGACTAAAACTGGTAACATTTTGAGGATTTTCTTATCTTTTCGGGGTTCTCTCTGAAACCCTAACTCTTAAAATTTTCCGATTCTTCTAGATCTGTCATAGATCTGTGTATATTGTGAACTTTTTTACATGTTTCCTTCAAAAAAACCTTCATTTTTTAAACGTTTCTTCGTCTCGAAATTAGGGTTTCATAACCCCTCTTTCAAAAAACGTTTTCTTCAAGTTTAAGGGTTCTTCTGAGATTCTTCTCGTATTTTCAAACGGTTTCTGTTAAAATATCTTTTTTTCATATTTTATTATGTTAAAACTTTAGTTTTAACACCGTATTATAATCTTAGGCTTTCCTTTATGAATACGTCCTATGTTGGTCAACTGTGCTGTCACACAAAGTCTTATATTATTTCCTTAATTGATATATTCTGAACCTAGTCTCAATTGCATATCCCATGCTTGTACTATGCTAAGTTATTTCCTTATATGTTATATGCATGTCACATATGGGAACTTTCCTTATTTGTTATTTGCCTACTAGCCGTTTGAACTTAACCCCTTCAATTAAGGGATACCTATGCTGATTGTGTACTGATTGATACTCGTCCCTTAATTACTGGTTAGTTTTGATTCCTACTTTATTTGCTACTTGTTTTCAAAACTATATATACATTAGTTCTCATTAACAGAAACACACGAACTAGAACTGTTCAATAATTCTCTCACAACTAAACTCTCTCTATTCTCCCTTATGTGCTACTTGCTATTCTCCTAAGTTAGTCGGATGCAAGCCAAGGCTAACTATTGTGCATCTCCTACTTCGTGCTTTGTGTTACTGCTTTCTTCACTTTACTGGTATGTCTTAATTAGAATTCCAGTCCTTAAACCAACATATTTCTATTACTGTTTCAATTCATTGTGTTCCTGATGTGTTTCTATCTACTGTTCTGTTGTTCAACATGTAATTAGAATCTCTGTTGTATCTAGTATGTTAAGTTGTCTTATTCCTATGTGAATATCCATGCCTATGTTTGTACATTAGTTTGCTCAGGACATCTTCTACTGCCTTAAGCTGTTTGATGCTATGTCTAGTCTAATCTTGTACTATGTTGTATCCCCAGTCCGCTGAATCCTTAGGAACTTCTGATTGTGTACTGTCTGCTACATGCCTACCCTCACATGCTCTGTATGTGTCCCTCAAACCCCATTACCCCTGCTTGTGGTTGTTGGACTATTCTTGGTCTTTTTGTGTGATGTTGGACTTTTTTTGGTCCTGACATTGGTGTTCATGCTCTTTCAAATTGATTTCATCAGTTAAACTTTTGTTATGAAAATTATTTCAATTAAATCCCTTTTTCAAAACTGTTTTCCTACTCAAAGTTTTCAAACTTTGTCAATCACTCTCACTCTACTCTTAGACTTCTAAAGTTCTGCCCCCTTTGTGTGAGCATTCCTTTGGGACCTTTGAGCTTCCTCTGAACTTTGACACACTAAGGCTGGCTATTCCACACTGCACTTACTCTATCTTGGCTATGAAATCTGGGTATGAGCACTGCCCGGGATCCCTTGAGGCCCTTAGGGAACTCTGACATACCCGGATTGTGAGAAAGGCTGTGAAACAATACCTGGCATTGAGGACATGGAGATCTGGGCCTATACTGTAGGCTCCCTATAGTTAACTTCTTATTTTTTCTCTATTTCAGTTATGTAATTCATATCCAATGGTCTGTAATAATTATTTGTAAAACAACTCTGGGATGGATAGTGAAATGGGAGGGTGATATGCATGTTATAGTGTAATCAAGGGTAGAAACCATGCTTCCTAGGTTTACTTTCTCCATGCGCAATAACAGCCATGTTTAGGTACAACATATGCCAAGCATGCCATGCATTAGATATCATGCTGCATAGGATCCATAAATACTGTGTTCAGCATCTCATCATCACTTAGATATCCTGCCTCTAAGGTAAATAATGACATAAAACAAAATAATGTGATTATGTCCTATGTGCATATTACATGACATGAAAACATTCATAAATCCTACTCTAAAAATGTGTTGACATCAGTTGTTATTCATGCTGCCACCATGTTCCACACTTAGAAAACCTGTTCTAAGGTAAACAACATTAAAACTGCCGCCTATGTTTATTCTAAAGCTATGCATAAGGCTGTGGTTTTGTGTGAATTTAGAAACCCTGTTTTTTATCAATTGCATATGCATCATTCTGCATTAGATATCATATTCTAGGATCACACTCGCTTAATTACACTTAGTCTAACTATGGATACATAAAATGGTCACCCTGTTCTAACAACTGGTAATAAATTCATGTATGTTCTGTGACACTTAGAATCACATGCTCTTAGGAATAACAAACTAAAACTGTTAACAATCCTGAACAACTGTTGTATATTAACCCACGCCTAGGCAAGCCTTAGGTAATCAACTCAAACAATAAAACTGGAACTGTCTCTTGTGACTATTGTTTAACTGTTAGCATGTTTAAAAACCAGTAGGCAAAGCTGACTAGGACTTCCTCTCTGAATAATGTAATAAATCTGACCATGTTGTTATCACTTAGACACCATGCTTAGGATCTGAATTAGAACCTTAATTGTGTATGAGTCATGCTGTTTATGTGTACTATTTGTGGAGGTGTACCTGAGCCTTCTATGTGTTTTTCCATGCTCCATTTTAATTGAAGTCCTATCTGTTTTATTGTATGTCGCCTTAGTATTTTTACCTTTAAAACCTGAGGGTCTGCCTAGAACCTCCCTTGTAGGATATAAGTCCTAAATTCCTCCAAGACTAATAGGAAGGGACGGGTAACAACATGCAATAGAGGTCGTGACAAGCACTCGCTTTAATTACCTTCACGGGGTGGGAAAGGGTAGATATGGATATGATGACCGGTGCGCTAATACCACGTGTATCCCCTCTTTGAGGAGTGTCATACCGGGTATTGCATTGATGTGATCCATATTAAAAACAAACCTAGGACACCTCTGTACTCCCATAAACCTGCTTAGATTATAATTCTTTTCAAAATCTAGCCTTCCATTAACTGTTTCCAAACCTATGTGTACTTAGACCTAAACCCCCTATTATTTGAGCCATATTTTGTTTATTTGCTAATTGTACAAAAATTCATAAAAGCTATTTAGCCGGGAACCACACTTGTGGATCCTGAGGGGTGCCTAACACCTTCCCCTTAAGATAATTTCAAGCCCTTACCCTATCTCAGGTTATCAAACGTAGTATAAATGAACCCCCTAAGTGCCCTAATAGACCACAATTATAAATTGTACTATAATTATGCCCCTAATGGACCACATTTTGTATTGCTTTTAATGTGAATCTTGATAACAAAATACTCTGATGAGTGTTTTTCATGCGTTGCAGGTTATATCTCACAAGAAGAGTAATTTGGAGAAATTTTGGAGTCAACCATGGAAATAGGAGGCCAATCACATAACACCCACGAAGTGCACTAGAAATTAAGCGAAACAGGATCTGGAGATAGGCCACCACGACCGCGGTGGAAAGAACTAGAATCAAAGAAGTTGGCCTGCCGCGGTCCTGGCGCGACAGCGGTGAAACGCGGAAATTCCAGGGACTAAAGTGCAAACACGGGGTTTTATTGCCCCAAACCCTATATAAGCATTAGAAGTCCGCCCAAGAGAGGAGAGACAATTTTGGAGAGCAACAAATTGAGGAAAAACACTTGGGAGGATCAATTCAGTCAATTCTTCCACATCTTCTCTAGGATTCATTGATTGTATGTTTCAAAACATGATAATTGATGATTGTATGAACATGTGTGGATAAGAACCCTATTGTTCTAGGGTCATGGGTAAAACATGAAAGTTATTTTCAAAGTTTAATTTAACGAAGTTGATTTTATCATATTGGGTTGTTTATTTAATTCTGTTCTTAATTATTTTACTAAGTAGCTAACAGTGAAATACCATCCACGAATCTAGAGTTGAACTCGAAAGTGGGAACTCTAGATTGCATATAGAATTAAATAGAGCAAGTTCTTGAACCCGGGCATCGGGGAACGGATTCGCAATTAGGATAGATATATACCTAATTGCCTTGCTTGGTTGAAATACAAGAAGTGCTATTGCATTTTTGTTAATCTTGGTTCCATATCCATATAGGCATTAAGTTAACTTGAATAGTCGAGTAAGAATTCGAAAGATTCTTACGAGTAACATAAACCTTGTCAATCAACTATCCAGATAATTCAACTAGTTATTTTAAGCCAATAACATAACTCGAGTGTTAAGTAGCCCCTGACCCTGGAATATTCCCTCCTATTAATTGTTAATCGAAATTGCTATTCGTTTTGGTTGATTTTTTAGTTAATAAAGTACTTGGTATTCTTAGGTAGTAAATTAATTCATCATATCTCTTGTGTTAAATTTCTTGAACTGATAAGTTAATTGAGTTGATTTTGTCAAAAGTTAATCATAAGTCTTCGTGGGACGATACTCTACTCACTACTTTATTACATGACGACCACGTGTACTTGCGTGTGTGTTTGGTCGCAACACACTTACCCTATCTCTGGTTATCAAACGTAGTTATAAATGAACCCCCTAGGTGCCCTAACGCACCTCAAAATCATTAGATGGCGACTCTTCACAAAATGCAAACCCCTTTCCCAAAAGGAACGAGTTGTCTCAACCAATGTCATAAACCCTTTTAAACCGAGGCCCCCCGAAAGGAATGCTTGGGGAAAAAAGGGGGCGCGACAAATTGCAGGACTAAAACTAGCTCTCAAGTATGGAGCACGATGAGTCATCCTTCGATGCGACTCGTAGCGCATCGTCAACCAATTCACAAGGACTTACCAAATCAAGGAGAAAAGGCTACAAAAAGTACCAAGCAGAAATTCATAAACTGCTGCCAGAATTCGACGAATGTCAATTCGATCAAGTACCTCGAGCTCAAAACATCGAGGCAGACGGCCTCGCTAAATGAGCAACAACAACGAAAATCATAAATGGAAAGGAGAATGTGGTCACCCTACTCCACTCGTCACTAGACCAATTTGAGGTACACTCTGTAAAATTAACTTGGGAATGGTGCAATCGTATTATAACGTACTTTCAGGAAGGAACACTTCCATCAGACAAAAAAGAATGCAAGCAGCCAGGTACAACATCATCGACAACGAACTGTACAAAAGAACATTCGGCGATCCCTTGGCAAAATGCCTAGGACCTAACCAAACAAAATGAGTCCTTGAGTAAGTACACGAAGGCCAGTGAGGTGCCCATACCGGTAACCGAGCCCTCGTCAGATGCCTCATACAAGCAGGCTATTATTGGACCATCATAAAGAAAGAAGTTGCCGACTTTGTCAAAAAATGAAAGCAATGCCAGAAATACGCTCCCATGATACACCAAGAGGACGAGCACCTCCACTTAGTCACATCGCCATGGTCGTTCATCAAATGGGGAATGGACATCGTGGGACCACTCCCAGCAGGACGAGGTAATGTATGTTTCCTTTTGGTTTTAACTGAATACTTTTCCAAATGGGTACAAGCAGGTGCGTTCACCCAAATACGTGAACATGAAGTCATCACATTCAAATGGAGAAACATTATATGCCACTTAGGCATCCCCAAGGAAATTAGATGTGATAACAGACCATAGTTCACCGAGAAAAAGACCGCCGAATTTTTTGAAAAATGGCACATCAAGAGAATACTCTCCACGCCATATCATCCTGCAGGTAACGTCCAAGCCGAATCATCCAACAAAACAATATTAAACATCATGAAGAAGAAACTCGAAGACGCCAAGGGACTGTGGCCAGAAGTGCTATTGGCATACCGCACCACACCAAAAACAAGCATAGGAGAAACGCCATACTCATTGGTCTATGGGACTGATGCAGTGATACCAGTAGAGGTCGGGGAGACAAGCCTAAGATACTCCAATGAGAGCAGACCAAGAAACCACGAGAACAGAAAGCCAGACCTCGACGAAATAGAGGAACGGAGAGATATGGCCTACGTAAGATTGATAGCACAAAAACAACATGAAGAACGACATTACAACAAAAAGGCCAAAGTCAGACCACTCAAAGTCGGGAACTACGTACTCAAGGACAAAACATAGGCAAGCAAATACCCAAGAGAAGGCAAACTAGGAACCAACTGGGACATACCGTACAAAATCACAGCAGCAACTAACAAAGGATCATTCCAACTAGAAACAATGGAGGGAAAGATAATACCTAACAATTGGAACGTCGCTCACCTCAAATACTTCAACTTCTGAAAATGAACGTCCTCCAAGTCGTAATCTTTTTCCCTCACTCGGGTTTTATACCCAGTTGGGTTTTACCGAGGAGGTTTTTAATGAGGCGATGGAGGGGACTTCTCGAAGTTCAAGTATGTAATTCATCGCTCCGCCTATCGACTACTCCAGGCAGAACGATGAAGGGACTAGGTAGACGGAGAACTTCTCAAATGTATGTATTGAACAAACATGTAATATTCTCTAATGAAATGAATAAACAAAGCAACATGCAACACTTTCGCACAACTCCAAATCGTTTACATTCTACACTTTACATTCGACCTCGCTCCGAATTACTTTACATTCGACCTCGCTCAAATTACTTTACATTCGACCTCGCTCGAATTACTTTACATTCGAACTCGCTCGAATTACTTTACATTCGACCTCGCTCGAAATACTTTACATTCGACCTCGCTCGAATTACTTTACATTCGACCTCGCTCGAATTACTTTGCTTCCGACCTCACTTGAATTAATTCACATTCGGAGAAGCTCGAACTACTCTACGCTCAGGCTTCCCGAAAGAAACATCACACAGCAAAAAAACAACACAACAAGAGAGTGCGAATCCGAAAACATAGAGCAAAAAGGTAACCGTTCCATTTCAATTGATTGGGTTAAATTACTTGTTTTTTACAAAGGGCTTGAGTACGCCCTCGCAAAATAGCAAAACAACCAAAAATTAAAGTACAAAGGCTTTATGTTGCATCATCCCCGTCAGCATACTCTTGGTCGTACCAAGGATCAGAGGCAAGCCCATACAAGGCGTCATCATCATCCCCGCCGGGCGTACCAGGCTCATAACCACAAGCTTCACGAGTTGCATGTGCCTTGAAACGAACGCCAGTAAGCTCCTCTTTGGAAACCTTCCTAGCAGCCTCAAAGACTTGTACACGTCAAACTGAGCCTCAACATGAATCCATATCTCGTATAACTTCTGTGATACATTAGGGTTACCGGAAGCTTGAGAAGTAGACGATTGAGCTTGTTGTTCCTTCTCGGCCTTTAGGAGGATGATCTGCTCATTTAACCCAGATAACTCCCCCTCTAAACTCCCAACCCGCTCCTCTAACCTCACCACCTTAATCGCTGATGTCTCTGCCTCGCTGGCCTGCTCAGACCTACAAACACGCAGGGTACCCGCCAAAGCTGCCGCCTCCGCCACTGAGGCCATCCTGATCCTCTCAGCCAGATTCAGCTCCACAACCCTAGCACTCAGTTCAACCCTCAAGTCGGCGGCCCTGGCCTCGCTCTGTTCGAGCTTGACCTTCAAGGACGCCACTCGCACCTGAAGATCTGCATTCTCGACCATTATCCCCTTACTCAGTTCAAGCTCATCTTACTTGGACCTCAGCATCTCTTCCAACACACTGCATCGACCAATGGCCTTCATGACCTCCTCGTCCTTTTCTTTTACCTCTTTGTCCTTTCTCCCAGTCGCACCGCGCAACTCTCAAAACTGGCGGTCCTCGCCGACACTCCTGACCATCCTCCGATACTTGATGCGATACTCTCTATACTTGGACTCCATCCTCCTATAGAGAGCAACCCTCTCCTCCTCTCGTCGGTCGCACTCAATCTCCTGAATGAGAGTCAAATGAGCAAAAGAAGAAAGTAAAATGATATCAACGAAGCACACAAAAACTCAGAAGAAAAGAAGTGAGAACTCACCCGCAAAGCCATGCCGATATGCCTAGAGAAAGGTCGGTATCATTCAGTGTTTGCAACGTCCTGTTTTCCGCCTCCGCACACAAGGGTGCGAAAGACGGCGCCACGCGCTCTGAGTCGACCAAGAGGTTGTAATCCACATGAATGACTATGTGCCGATTAGGACTTCCCGTCCTTATCTCCACATGAGTAGCCCTCTCAGTGAAAGTTCGTACCTCATCGGGTTCGATTGACATCCCCTATGGGGACCTCACCATATCTTACAGCCGCCGGTGAGGAGCCACCTTCAACATCCTGCACGAGCTCTTCGCCATTTTTAACCCCCTCGACCCTATAAGGCCTTTCCTCCACAATGGCACCCGTCGTAATAGCCGCCTCCACATTGGTAATGATTCCGGCCTCTTCTCAAGAGCCATGACTCTTTCCGACTCCTCGACAACAACGACCTTCCCTATTTCTACCCTCTGCCTCTTCCTCAGCGACGACTCCTCGCCACGAGATGGCTCGTCAGCAAGAAGGAAAAACTGTTGAGACGAGACCTCGTCTGGGATGGCAACGGCTAGAGGAGAGGGCACTCCCTTACATGTGGAGCTTGAGTCTGACCTCGTACAGACTCGACTAGAGCGAACTCCATCGTGGCCGAGGTCACCTTCTGGAAGCAAGAGCAGGAGCCTTCGTCTTCTTAGAAACTCGCTGACCTAACAACAACGGGAAGTCAAATCAGAGAACGACAAAGGACAAAGCTAAGCCGAAGAATAGGAATACTTACGAGACGAGGTCCTAGGCTCGTAGAGCTTATTAAAGGATGCCATATCGTGAATTCCCACGGTGTGAGGCAACACGTGAGTTACCCAATCCTCAATATCCAAGACAAGAGAAGGAGAACGCCTCACAACCAAAAACAAGGAAACAGTGAACGGGCCGAAGACCGAAAAGAACAAAAAAAAAACGAACAAAGAAAGAATAGTAGATGGTACGAGGAGATACTTACGACTATAATTCCACTTCTCAGGAAACCCAGTCTGATTCGCCACTATGATCGGTTCTGACGAAGAAATATTTGCGCCAGAATAGTCGACTTGCTTTATCTTCCATCCCAGCCACCAATCCCTTCGTTCCACGATGCCGTAAATGTATCAGAGTTCCTCTATAGAAAGTAGGCGAGAACAGGTGCAGCAAATGACGGAGGTCGACCTCACAACCGGCATGTTCCGCGTACTTAGCCAGCATTAGGAAGACCTTATATAAGTAGGGGGAGAGCTGTGCCGGGAAAATGTCGTAGAAGCGGCATAACTTCTCAGATAACTGAGGGAGAGGAAGGGTGTAGCCAATCACGAATGGATAAGCGTAAAAAGCACAAAACCTGGCCGATGAACCTGAACTATATCGCCCCCCGCCAGGACAATTTCGACGTGAGGAGGGATGCGGTATTTAGATCGCATGTCAGCCAATTCATTTGGTCCCAACTTAGAAAGCTCAGGTACAGGAGCGGGAGCAAGTTCTTTGGGAAAATCACTCCTGGCCGTAGGACTTTTAGGAACCACCTCCTTAACAGTGGGGAAGTTGTCATCTCCTTCGACCATGGGCTCCTCACTAACATGAGGAATGACCACTGATAATGGAGTAGCATCGAAAACTTCATCATGGCTGTGAGGGGAAGTTGACATATCGACAATGTAATATGTATACAACAAACATAAGAGAAAGGAGCTAGTGACTGGGAAAGAAACTGGAAATCAAAGGTGAAGAAACTGCAAGAAATAAATGAGACGATAACAGAGAGAACATATGCCTAAGAAGAAGGAAGTAGTGAATGTTTCGAATGAGAAACCCCTCTCCTCTATTTATAGGGTTGGGTGGCGTCAAGATTGAGGCGAAAAAGTCATCAATGGCACAAAAATCGAAGCACCAACAGTGCAGGCTCTGCACCGGGAAGACGCGTAACGATGACGCGCGTGTAGATGACGACACCCCACGTCACCTACACCAACCGCAGCCTTGTTGGTAATCAACAGCCCGACTTCGACCGATCTGATCCAACCGTCACAACCAAATTTCTCTCATAGCGAGCACGGGTGAAGTCCGTTCATTGAAGACGATTGAAAACCACGACCTCAATAAGCGGAGGGACTAACTGTATTTGCCAAAATTTGGATTGGACTTGATAGCCTTATTGGTCGTGGTCAAAGTCTAAGCCGATCATGGTATAGTGACGAAAAGCCTCTCAGGAGAGCTAACCCCGTGGTCGGGTAGAGATTACAAGAAAGCGGCGATAAGATAAGTTTAGGATAGAGAGAGGGAATATTCCATTTGAATATTCCTTTAGTTGTACTTTTTTAGGGTTTCTAAAGAATGTTCCTTATAAATATGAAGAGAAAAAGAACAAAAGGGGATCTTGAACTTTCTGAGAAGAACACACTTGTAAAGTGAACAACAAAGAATATACAAAGCTTGTCTTTTCCACTGATTCCTTGATTTTAGTATATTTTTTCGCTCACAAGATCCAAGAGCCTTGTGTTCATTTACATTTCCCACTATTAACACTGCTGGCGGGGAGAAGATTCGCCCAAGTCATTCAATATTTGGGTGATACATTCCTCTTTATTATATTTATTGTCATTGCATGCATTTATTCTATACTCCTCTTAGAACATTCGCTAATAATTATTGGTGTATATTTATTGTTGCGGCGCATAATTTAATCTCACTTAGTTGCCAAACCTCTAGATCTAACGGTCATTAAATTTAACCAGGATTTACCGCTTATATTACTTATTAATTCGTTTAAAGAAAATGTCAAATACATTTTTGATAAAACAGTTATATTTACGACAGAATGTAAATGACATGGTAGTGTTTTTAAATATTTTTCCAGGCTACTTGGTGCATGGATAATTGTTAGAATTAACGATTCTATTTAATTAATAATGTGCATGGATGTGAAGAGGCATCGTCATAATTTTTTTTTCGACCGTGTCATAATTTTTTCAACCATTTAAAACCTGTTTCTATACTTTTTTCTATGAAAAAGAAAATTAAGAATAATCGCTTTCTGCCTCAATTCCGTATTAGAGTCACCTTCTCGTTCACTAATTCAGCCGCCCCGGACCCATCGCCACCCCATTGAAGACCATCAAACTCTTGATTGGATGATAATTAATTGTAATCTTGGACCAACCACAACGACGACCATACCGAACAAAAACTAAAAATAAAAAAAATTAACGAACTACCAAACATCCGTTAATCAAATACCAACATTTTCACTCCCAAAAATAGTCTAATATCTGCTAAAAGTTTTTTTTTCTTGAATTTCATAAGTATTTAGTTATATAAGAAATAATAGCAATCGTGGACCAACCACAACAACGTATACCATTAAAAATTGAGATATCTTCACCTTTGAGTAGATGTATCAGATTTGAGTTCTGAAAATATTTTTTTATACTCCCTTCGTTTGCTTTTAATAGGCATATTTTGATTTTTTACGGCCCTTAAAAATAATAAATAAAGTATTTAATTTATCATGTTACCCATATTAACTGATGCATATTTTATTGGATTTGAGAAAATGATTTAAAATGAGTAATAAATATTGTGGGTATAATAAGAAAAAAAAATTATCTTTTCTTGATATGATAAAGTGACAAGTAAAAATTAAAATTTATTTTTAGTATAACTGCCAATTAAAAGTGAACGGAGGGTTTGTCCCGTTTTGTTGTGGCATTCTACTAAATACTTAGTCTGAGTTCATTTTGACTTTACACTTATACATAAATTCTTTAATTTTTTTAAAAATAAAATTTATATATTTAGAAAAATTTATGATTAAAAATAATTTTATTTGACTCTCAAAATCCAAATATTACAATAATTAAATGCTAATACAAATACCAAACGAAAAACCTAACAAAAATCGACATACCTAACAAAATAACCGAAGCGCCAAACATCAGTTAATCAAGTTCCAATATTTTTATTCCCAAAAAGGAAAATAAAGGATAGGGATATTTTCTCTTTGGCTCTCCCTCCTCCACTCTCTAATAGCTGTCCCTCATCCTCCACAACTTCCCTCTCTTCTTGCGAAGCTGAATTGAACTCCATTTTCTCCTTCACCTCGGGGAGCATTTTTCCATGGCGAAAACCCTAATTTCATCTCCGTCGTTCATCGGAACTCCCTTGCCATCGTTCTCTCGCCATGTCTTCCACAGGCGAAGGCTAATTTCTACTAGAGTGAAATTCAGCTTCCATGAGCTTCCTCCGATACAATCTCTTCACTCTTCGTTTGATTTCAACGCTGCTATTAGCCGAGCCGAAGGACTTCTCTATACATTAGCTGATGCCGCTGTGGCTGCTGATCCTGGTGTTGCCTCCGATGCCACTGCTGCTACTCCTCAGAAAGCCGGTGGTTGGTTCGCTTTCATTTCTGACGCTATGGAAGTCGTTTTGAAGGTTAAATTCCGTTTTCAGTTTTACTTAACATAGTTTCGAGCTAATTCTGATCATTGTTACGATTTTATTTTTATTTTGATTTTCCTTTTCTGGACTCTATTATGCGTTCAGCGTATTCATAATAACGATTTCACTTGCTGCCTTATGTATCTATTTCATGTTTATATAGTTTTCAAAGTTTAGGTCTTACTAGTGTTAGGTTGGCATCATTTTTCCTAGTTTTAATTTAATTATAATTATCAATTACTTTATCCGCATAATTGTTGTTTGTGTTAATCGTTATTACTCTTTTTTTTTCTTTTCTTTTATGACGTGGTGTTCGGGCCAACTTGCACACAACTCGAGTATTCCACTGTGTCCGTTGCAGTTAAAGTCTTTTTTAACTTAGTTTGCTTTTAGCCTTTGATAACACCGGAAGGGAACTAAACTTAATTTTGGATTTTTTTCCTACCTATTGAAGACTCTATTAGCTCAGTCATTTTTCCTGTTGACACAAGTCGATAACCAGATTTTACCTTCTGCCCCCTTCCTCCCCAAAAAGATAGGAAATTAGAGAAATGTTATATAGGACAACAGGTTGGTTGTCTTCACTACATGGCGAAGTACAAGTACTGCAGCTTATTTTGTTTCAGTTTTAGATAGACTGTTTTTAGGTTTTAGTTTTTGAGAGATCGTCTTCTTGCGAACTGGTATTTTGATGTCGTCACATCTCTATATTCACATCATTCACTTTGCTTCCTTCAGGTAATGAAGGATGGACTGGCAGCTGTGCATGTGCCTTATTCTTATGGATTTGCAATCATATTGCTTACTGTCCTGGTTAAAGCTGTCACTTTCCCTTTGACAAAGCAACAGGTGAGCCTGTGCTGACTTGCTGCTTGACCTTGATATTTAATAGTTGGTCTGGTATTTCAGGTCTTGCCACTTAGTTACGTCTGTCTAGTATTATAAATAGTGCAATGGTGATGAGAAATTGAGAATTGAATCTTTTGTCGAACTCAACAAGAGTCCCCTGCTCCTTTGTTCCTCATTAATCTTTAAATCTGCATGGCAATGGAATTGTTGCTGATGTATGATATTATGTTTTTTGAAAGGTTGAATCAACACTAGCAATGCAAAATCTCCAACCAAAGATCAAAGCTATTCAGCAACGATATGCTGGAAATCAGGTGAGTTCAAATTCTTGTCAGTTGATACTTTCTGTTTCATCTAAACTGCTCTTCAGAACCGTATGACCTTCTTAAACTTGAGCTATGTATTAAAGATTTTTTGGTACTTAGTACTGTGAAAAAGAGTGAAGTATGAGCAATTGACACTGTAACCATTACAACTTGTTTGTTAGATATTTTTTGATTGTTTACAACTTGTTTGCCAGATTTCATCTTAATTCGGCAAGATTAAAGCTTTTATTAATTTTTTTAGAGTTTTTTATTTTGTATGGTTATAGTATTGCTTTACTTATCAAAAGAAAGAAAAGCATTTCTTGGTGGCGATCAAAAATTCGTTCAATAAAAGGAGGAGTATTTCTATTGTCGTGAAGCTATTGCTGTAAAATTATGATTAATGTTGTGCCTTTTCATATAGAGTCCAGCAAACAGAACTTACATCTATAACTGTTTTTTAATTCAGGAAAGAATCCAACTTGAGACTTCGCGTTTATATAAGCAGGCAGGGGTCAATCCTCTTGCTGGTAATTCTTCATTCTAGCAGTCAGCTCTCTCTCTCTCTCTCTCTTTTAATTATGCTTCCATTTCCCATTTCTGTTTATCTTCTTAGTTGGTTTAAAGCATTGGGCATATACGTTGAAAGGAACTCACCATGACTTTTCTCTCCTGGCTAGTAGTGAATCGCAAATCATATCTCAGTGAATTAATAGCCATTTAATCAACAACAACAACAACAACCCAGTATAATCCCACGAGTGGGGTCTGGGGAGGGTAGTGTGTACGCAGACCTTACCCCTACCCTCGGGTAGAGAGGTTGTTTCCAATAGACACTCGGCATCCTTCCCTCCAAGAACTACCCACCTTGCTCTTGGGGTGACTCGAACTCACAACCTCTAGGTTGGAAGTGGAGGGTGCTTACCATCAGAGCAACCCACCTTGTCTCATTCACATTTAATAGCCATTTAATCAGTTAAAGAATTACATATTTTCTCATTCACATTTTGTTCCTCGATGGTCTAGGTTTTCGTGTTTTGTTCTAGTACATCTTAGAACTGGGTTGCCCAGTGACATTTTTCCATCCAAAATTTGTTTGAACTGGATTTCAGTTCTATTCCTTTTCAATCTTTGATATCTATGGCATCTGAAGTTGTCATTAAGTTAGTTCCTCATCCATACCGCTCACTTGATTTATTTTTTTCAACACACTCACGTGATCGACTTCCTTTTTTTGGATATGTATGAAATTGTATTCCATTGAAGGTGCATACTAAAACTTAGTTGCCACTTATAAAGGTAGGGACCTGAGGAACGTCTACATTTAGCATGTACACCAAAAAGCCAGAAGTACAAACATTAGTATTTGTGACTATTTACAGACACAATGTTGTCCTAAATACATATTTGATTCTCTCTAGCCAAAGTACCCAAAAAATACTTGCTGGAATGGTGAATCAACATCTTCCTGTCCTCCAGTTTTTCTCCCTGGCCTATGCACTCTATCAACTAATAATGCTTCTTTCAGTGAAGGAAGAACTTTGAGATAGTGAATTGAGTCGAGCTAAGGGTTAGTTTATGCAATGGCTAGGGAAGCATAGATGATCACGAACGCCCAAACTAGTTCCACTATGCCAAAGAACACTGCTCTATGACCTTAAATTTGCTTTTTAATATTTTGGTTAATATTTACTTCCAATAATGTGTTTCATTTCATGTTTAACTTCAAATGACAAATATTAGCTTTAAGGTATAGTCAACCTCCTCTTTCCTGTGTTTCCTAGCGATATTCCTTTGAGGCCATGAGTTGTAGAAGAAGAAGGGGTTCTTAACTACTTAACAACCTGGGTAAGTTTTCAGGTGCATTGTCCTATGAGCTGTCTGGCCAATGGCTGTACTGAAGTGGTTATAAATGGCATCAGAGGTTTCAACTTTGTGCCCGAGAGCTTAAAACTGATGTGGATACCTATTAAAAAGATCTTATGTGAATACCAAAATTCTAAAATACATGATGAGTTGAGAGATTCACTCAATTACTATGCTTTTTAGTTGCGACAGAGTCACTAGAGTTAAGATATGCTGTCAAATGTGCATTGACTTGAAGGTTAACTGCATCATCAAAAGACTGGTTGTAGCATAAATAAACCTCCATAAGGTTAATGAATTCATAAGTTTAACCCACTACTATATAAAAACTACAATTTGTTTGACATACGCAAATTGTAGCACATCAACTAACTGCAGATGTCAATGCCAGTTGATAAGTGACCATGCCATAAAGTAATAATGAGTGCTTTGAGCTTCTACATGGTTTGGATGTATAATTCGTTCCATGTTAAGTTTAGATTCCAGGTAAAGAATATTGGAAGTTCTTGTACTCCCATTGTGGTTATCTATTTATTTATTTTGTGGCTACACGATAACAGGATGTTTCCCAACTTTGGCTACTATACCAGTTTGGATTGGTCTCTATCAAGCTCTCTCTAATGTGGCAAATGAGGTAGAAAAGAAGTTAATATTATCGTACGTTCTTACTCATTGATTTAAATAATGAGTTTATTTACTTTTTTTGCTTTCTGAAAAGGGATTGCTGACTGAAGGTTTCTTTTGGATTCCTTCTTTGGGAGGACCGACTACTATAGCTGCTCGACAAAGTGGATCTGGAGTTTCTTGGCTATTCCCATTTGTGGTCAGTGTCATAACCTGATACAAATTCTGTGTGTTAAAATTAATTCTGAGTAATCTTCCTAATCACAAAAAAGTTGGAGCATTTGCCCCCTTTTCATCTCACCCAATTGATTTTCTTTTGAGCGCTTGTGCTTAAATGATAAATCTGCTAGTAATATTAAGTACATTTTAGTATAATTGCGGACATGAAGATCTGTTGACTTTTTCCTTCTCAAAAAAAATAAATTATGTTGACTTTTTCAGGATGGGCATCCGCCTTTGGGTTGGCATGACACAGTGGCTTACCTTGTTTTGCCTGTCCTGCTAATTGTTTCGCAATATGTTTCAATGGAGATAATGAAACCTCCCCAAGTACGAACTTGAGTTTATGTTTCAGCTTTCCTTCTGTTCTTAGTATTTGAGTGCATCTGTCATGTTATTCTGAAATCCTTGAAATCTCTTCGTAGACAGATGATCCAACTCAAAAGAACACGCTTCTGGTTTTCAAGTTCCTTCCGCTCATGATTGGCTATTTCTCTTTGTCTGTTCCTTCAGGGTTAACAATTTACTGGTGAGCTCTTAGTTAAAGTAATTACGTATTATTACCTCTGATATAGAATTATGGTTTTGGTCTTAGACAAAAATAGGATCAAATAAACATCCCGGTGTGAATTATCATTTTTATAAATGACAACTACGTAAATCTGCACATCTTGATTAAAAAACTACGTACGTCTGCATATAAATAAAGTGAAACTTGCCATTCACTTGTTACCAGTGATTATATCACTGCGAATGAGGGGAGAGGATAAAGAAATTTACTTGTGCCTTTATGCACCAATATGTATCCTCTTACTGCCTGGGCTCGTTCAAACATACTGGTTGACATGTCAAAACAATTTCTCAATATCTCTTCTGTTTGCTCTTCTTTTAAGTTCTCTCTTGTCACTGGGGCAACAACTGACAAATTATCATCCTTCCCCTTCTTATTTTTCTTAACTCAACAATTGATTTGTGTTTTGGATATTTTCATCAATTAAACAAGATAGTTCTTAACTTGCACCTTTTATGTTGAATTTCAAGGTTCACAAATAATGTGCTGACCACGGCACAGCAAGTATGGTTGCGCAAGTTAGGTGGTGCAAAGCCTGTTGTGAGTGGAGATGCTAGTGGTATCATCAGCGCTGGACGTGCAAAAAGAACTACCTCTCAGTCTGAGCAAGCTGGAGAGAGGTGTGTGTAATATTTAAAGGTTACTCTACTTGTACAATGCCTGTCTAGCTAACGAGAAAGTTTATGGAGACAGATTCAGGCAGCTAAAAGAAGATGAAAAGAAGAAAAAGTCAACCAAGGCACTCCCTACAGATAAGGTTGAAATATCAGCCTCTACATCTGATTCCGAGGACGAAGCAGATGATGAGACCAAGCCCAAGGTAAACATCAAAGTATTTTTTGTGCATTTGATCTCGACTGTCAAGTTCATTTGACACATGTTTGTATAATTAAAAATTAGTTGTTAGTCAGGCGAGGAGTAAGAAGTGGCATGTCCAAGGACAATAAAAGACATGGAAGGCCTCAGGCCTAATAAGGCCCAAAGACATGTCTGCTCTAGAGTTTTGGTCTAATATGTATTCCGTTATACATGCCAATTTTCAGTGTTTCCCTATAGATTTCTGTCTATTTTTGGTAGTATGTTTGCTCGAGAGGAAGAGGTTGACGAAAGAACAATCTGAAAACTCTATGCCTCTGGTCTTCTAAATAATTTCTTTTCTATGTATCTCACACAAGGAGAGTACTCAAAAATGCAATTTTTTATCAATAATCTTGCGCAAGAACTCATACTGATTGGTTATGCGATCAAGCTGTAAGGTTTATGGACTTCACTCAGAGACTTGAGATATATGCATACGCAATTCTAGACTCATGGATACTTAAGTTGCTCTGAAACAATTCGATATCTTTATTTTTTCAGTTCAAAGAAGAGGGAAAAGAATAACTTCTTTGTACCCCGAAAATGAATTGTTCTATTTGATGCTGCCTGGCAAACTATTAATTTTCTATTTGAAGACACTGTTCTGAGTTTGAGCTTATAGACTTGATAAATATTGACTGCAGGATGAAGAAGTTCTAGAAGAGGCTTATGCTTCTAGCAGTAGTAAAGAAGTTCCAAATTACTCAGGTCCAAGGAAGAGTAAAAGATCAAAAAGGAAGCGTGCAGTATAAAGTGGTAAACCAATTCTTTAGCTGTCAGTTTAACTTGTATATTTGACAAATCTGTATCTTAGTCAGTTGTATAGTGGCCATTTTCATGCCGGTCATCTATTTAAGGGCTATTTGCCAAAAGATGAGAACATGACAAGTATGCAAATGGTGAATTCACGTGCTTTCAAGTTTAAGCACCAACTTAGCAAGCAAAAGCTAAATCTATCATATTCCCTTCATGCGTAGCATGTGGGCTTTCTTGTATCAATTCTCCTGCAAACAAAAACCATAGCTTCAGCCGACAATAAGTGTGTTAGATGAGAGGTTTATCAAAGCCTGCAGTATGGTGATAGCACGGTAGAATCTTAAGCACTGGGCCAAAGGTTTCCTCTATTCCTCATTAGTTACCATAATCTTCACCCTGGCCTCTGCATCAATGATGCCTGCATATGGAAGTTGTTTTCTTTGCTTACGAGGTTAGTCTGCTTTCATAGTAGCTTGGGTTTGAGTTAGTTTTCATAAATGAGCTTTGGTTTGAGTACCAGCTTATACAAAATTCTTTCATTTAGTTGACCTTTGAAAGTGCCCTGTAGAATTATTAACTTTTTCAAAATTTACTGAATTAAACTTGATAGTTACGAATTGAAAATATTAGTTAGCAGTCAGCACATCAGAAATGGAGCAGCAAGCACTTTAGACTAGATGAGCATTACTCTTCCGATCACTTAGTTGGTGAAGGATAATGAAATTCCAATCCAAAGATATCCCCAGTGTTTGTACAAATACAATGGCCTAAATATAAAATCTTCTAACTACTTATTACATATATTCTAACCTCCAACTCTAAATAAATTTTATGTTCTCGTACTGCTAGCTCGTTCTTCTGGTCATGGCCTTGATGGTGCGGGATGACTGCTAGTTGGGTTTGGTCCAGTGGTGGTGTATGGACTTGTGTGTTGCCCTGCTTCACAACAGTTTGATTAGAGAATACATGCATAAACTATAGCAGAAGAGAGACAACATACTTTAGTTGGCAATTTAGCTTGTATATTTGATAAATCTGTATTGTAGTCTGTGTATAGTGGCCATTTTCATGCCAGTCAGCTATTTAAGGACTGTTTGCTAAATGAAGAAAACCTGATGAGTTGGCAAATTTTTTCGGATTTATTCAGGCTCTTTCAAGGGTAACCACGAGCTTAGCTAAGAAAAGCTGAATTATGCCATATTCTTTAACGTGTAGCATGGGGCTTTGTTGTCGCAATTATCGTACAAATATTAACCACGACCTGAGCGAGCACTAGTGTGTTCTGATGAGAGGATGCATCAAAGTTTGCAGTAAGGCGGTGGCACCACAGAATTTTAAGCAGCTGGCCCAAGGTTTCCAATATTTTCCTCACTAGTCATTACCATAATGTTCATCCGTACCTCTGCATTACTGATGCTAGTACGCGACTTGTTCTTTTGTGACCTACAAGATTAGTTTGCTTTCCTAGGAGCTTGGGCTTGAGTTGGTCTTCAATAAATGAGCTTCGATTCCGATACCTGCTTCTCTAAACTGTCTTGATCTTGTTAGATTTGAAAATGACCTCTAGGATTTTTACTTCTTAAGTTAAACTGGATTTTGATTGTTGTAAATTGATAATGTTATTTGCAGTCGAGCATATTAGGAGTGAAGTAGTAAGGTCTTTAGATAGATAAACACCACTCTTCTGGACCGTTTAGTAAATAAAGGAGAATGTAATTCCAATCTCAAAGGATATCCCACTGTTTGTGCAAATACAATAGCCTAAAGATGAAATCGTCTAAGTACTGCATATACTCCAATTATACGGCTAGCTCATTTTCTGTTCATGGCTTGATGGTAGACGATGATTTCCTGTTGGGTTTGGCCCTTGATGGTGGACGATGATTTCCAGTTGGGTTTGGCCCAGATGGTGGCTTATAAATCTTCCCATACTTGCCCTGCTTCAGAATAGTTTGATTGGAGACGACATGTATAAAACACTGGGGAATAGAAACTCCATATTATGAGACTTACCAAATTAGCAAGAATGTGTCCTCTTGTTGATCTCAAGGTGTAGAACAGTGAGCTTTTATTGGACTTAACTGCGATAAAGAAGCTAGAGTTTAGATCCACTGACATACTTGTTTGCTAAAATCATGTAACTGCTTTGTGTAGGAAATCCTGGACTCAAAATAGATAAAACACGATTGGTTTCAGCTATTATATCATGAAAGAAGAAAATAGTGCATCACATTCATTCATTAGTCGCATTAGTAGTAACTTACCTGCTTTTATAGCTTGAGCCATGGGGATGTAGTTATAATCATGTTGGCATGCTGCCCATATTGTCCATATTAGAAGAAGATAGAGAAGGAGCTCTGTTCTCTTCATCTTCAGCATTGGAAAGTTGAAGGTGTGGGTGCAGTAGAAGCTGAACTTATAAGTGGGAAATCATTTCCAATATAGGGGGAGATTTTAAGTAGCATATAATTGGTAATTATTACTAATCTTGAAAACAATGAATGTAAGATAATGTTGCTGGGGTATCCTATGCCATTTTATGCAACAAGTGATAAGATCAGGAATCTGGCTCTCTTCATTGTGAATTGACTTCTTGCTCAGTCATCATTGTGTCCATGATGATTTACAAGTCATTACTGCATTATTCTTCCTTTTGAGTGCTCAACCATGTCGTTGCCTTGTCTGCCTTTCCCCTCAGAAATGCGAATTGCCTTTTAAGTCATTTGTGAAGAGATAAATGCTTTATTTCGGCGTTTTATACACCCCCCCCCCCCCCCCCCCCCCCCACAAAAAAAAGAAAAAGAAAAAGGAACTGCTTCATTTTCTACTGAACTCTCTAAGTGAAAGGGAAAAGGAAATTTGTATTTAGGATGGCAAGTTTTGGTCGTATGGAAGACAATAGACTTTCCCCTCCACCCCCCTCTTTCCCACTAGCAACCCTCTGCCAAAGGCAGGCCCGTCTATCCCGGTCGGATAATAAGGACTTATCCTTCTTTGAATTAAGACTTGAATGAAGCAGCATGCGAAATTAGGAAAGGTATTTCATCTATAATTTAAACTAATGCACAGTTAGGAAGCTTAATCGCACTTAGTTGCTAAGTAGGACAGCAATGAATGAATTTAATGGAGGAAAACAATTTTAGCTGGATTCGTAAGCCTTGATTTCATTGTTATTATTGGCGCACTGCATGCTTGAGAACTTAAAATCAATTTCAGATGTTGGTCGCCAAAGACCAGAGGCGGAGCCAGGATTTTAAGCTTATAGGTTCAAAATTCTAATCATTTTAAGTTACTGGGTTCTAAATTAATAATTTATACATATATAATGAATATTTTAAGACAAATACAGAATTCGAACCAAAGCTACTGAGTTCGGCCGAAACCACCGACTACACTCTAGCTCCGCTCCTGCCAAAGTCTCAAGATTATCACGAAAGGAAAGAACCTCGACATTAGGAATGAAAGGAGCAGTTATTGTTTCGCCGACGTATATTTTGCCTTCTGTCGTCTCTGAATTACTGTTTCACCGACGTGTATTGTGAAACCGGAAGCTGGAGTTTAGGAGCAGGTGCGGATCCATGCGGAACGGGTGGGTTCACTTGAACCCATACTTCCACTCCCTATACTTTGAATAACATTAGTGTTTTTCGAATGTCATAATTAAGTAGCTATGTGTAAATCCATGCTCAAGTGAGCACCTTGGTTTAGTAGTAACTACGAACCCCTTTGGCCATAAGTTTTGCCAAAATAAATTTGGGATTTATTTGGCAAATTCATGTTTGGCCATAAATTTTGCCCACATTTTGGCAAAATCCTAAAATCACCCCAATTGTTGATTTTGGGCCAAAATCCCAAAACTTGGGAATTTTGTACATGTTTTTTCAAAATAAAGTTGGGAAATATGTTTTGAAAACGTATGTCCAAACACATTTCATCTTCAAATCAAATTTCACCCAAATTAAAATTTTCAAAACAAATTTAAAAATTTATGATCAAACGCTAGCTCAGTGCACTTTTGCTTCCAAGGTCAGTGGTTCGATCCACCTGCTGCTGCTGATCCAACCCATACCCTATGAATTTTTAATTAAAAATGCTTCTGTTTCTTTATTGTTTTCTTTTCTTTCTTCTTCATTTTAGGTCGTAAATATTTGTTGAAGAAATGAACTTCAAAATTGGAAGGTTAATCTATTAAGAAAACTTTTACATTTTCTCATGAAATGAAGTGCGAGAAAAAGATAAATAGAAGTATATAAAAATGGATGAAGAATTTTTCTAATGATGTTTAGTTTGCTATATACAAAACGTGAAGTATTTAAACAGTAAATAATGATGATATTATTGATGGTTTTAGAGTATAAAAAGTTCGTCCAGGACACAAATAATGTAATAATTTCAATTATAGTTTGCTCGTCAACTTGTTTGTTGTTAAATTTCTAGATACGCCTATGTTTAGGAGACTTATTTCAAATTATAGGAACCTTTGAAATGCACAATTCAGACCCTGAGGGAATCCCCCTTAGAATGCGTGATGGTTAAACACAGAGAAAAAATTTCATTACTGCCAGTTCCATATAATATTTTTTCACAGTATAGTACAAACGAATTGATAAAATATGAGGCGTTAGGAGGGAACTTTTCCAAGTACTTGCTTTAGTTACAATTTCAACTACAAAGAGTACATAGTTATTAATGAAACTAGTAAACTTACCCGTGCTTTGCGCGGGGTTTAAGAAACATCAATAATATCTTAAAAAATAATTTATCGAGTTAATAACAAATGTAGATATTATACCTCTTTTTATGAGAAAGAAAATCGTCAATAAATAAAATACATGTGGTCTAATTCATAAATTTAGTTTATTTGTAGCAAATATTCAATGCGATGTATAGTTAATTGTATATTATCAATGAATATTATTTAATTTTTAGCTAATTTATTGTATTATTCTGGTAGTTAAAGCATGATTTTATTTGATACATTTAATTGAGTAACTGCAATATTATATTAGAGATAATGTCACACTTTAAAGAATAAAATTCATCAAGCATTCACAGGAACAATTAATTTTTTTAAACTGGTGACGAAAAGTCGTTTAAAGACCTTTTCAAAAACAACTTTGTAGAGGGCGGGTATCACGCTCAATAGAACCAAACTTTGCTATGTCAATAGCCAATAGGAGAGAGAAAGAAAGGGAACAACAAGAGGAGGCCTTTTTCTTTATATTTATATATTTCGAAAATCGAATCATCATGCACTTTAGGCCCGTGAAACAATTGACTGTTGTCTAGTGATTTTTAAACTACTGAAAGCCTGCCCCATTCACAATGTTAAATTTTTGATCGGTAATAGCCTATTATTACATGTGATTCCTTAATTAATTAGATTACATTATATGTTAACTTAAAAGTTATTTACAAATTCTCAATGTCATAGATTAATGCCTAATTCAAAAGTTCATTAAAGAAATGAAATAGAAGCAAAAGAATTAAGAACATATAGAAAAATATATTTATAAAAATGATAAATCTATATATAACAGGAAAAGAAAAACACATTAGAATCTCACTTCGACATCGGATAAAATCACGACTCAAAGTTATTGCAATTGTAGAGTACAAATATATACAACAAAAAATAAATATCAAAATCTCTATGTATATATTATTTGAAACAAATCACTACTTCAACATATACAACATAAACCTAAATATGACAAAATCAAAGACCATTAATGAGAATTGTGAAATACGCTTTACTTCGATCTTCACCTCATTATTTGACTCTTCCTCTTAAACATTCTTCTTAAGATTCACGCATGTATGGAATATCTTCGTGCATTTGCTTTAAACAAAAAACAAAGAATAGAAATTATACCATATCTTAGTATAATTTTTCTTTTTCACTACAACCTTTGACATAGAGATAGCCAAACCATTATAAGCAAAATATAACGTCAGTGTCAATCATATTTGTTCAAAACATAGAAGTCCTTATATAGGTACATATGGAGGAACATAGAATAAATAGTGATAAACTTACACATTAAATATTTAGAGGTTATGAATATGAAAGGCATGAGAGTTATTGAGATTATTAAAAATATAGGTTATGAAGATAAAGAGGCGTGAGTTATAAAGATAGAATTTTTAATTAAATAAATGAAAAAATGACGAAAACCCCTTCTTGGCTTAAGAGAGGTGCCACCTCACTTTTCTGTTGCCCACTTTTATATATATATAAACTTGATGCGCTAATTAAAACTTTCACGTCAAGCGACAAGCTTAATTCAGTTTCTTTTTCTTGAGCCAAATCAAATAGGAGAGCCATCAAACTTTATCAGTGTATTGGTGGGAAAAAGATCTGACATGTGGACTACCATCAAGGTGACAGAGCATGACACGCGTACTACCATCAAGGTGACAAGTGACACTTCGAATTAAATGAATTCAAGAAGGCACGGGAGAAATACCCTCGAGTTTCTCTAGGAAAGGAACTGGCTGAATCAACAAAGTGGAACTCTACCACATTACACACCCACCTGAAAGGTCTTCTTCGTGCACTGATGGACAACATGGATGTCGCCAAACCATTGAGCAGGATGCTTTGAAGTAGTTGATTACAGAACATGTGAACGAAGCACTGCAGGCTTTTCTTAGAGGACTACCCAACGCATCACAAAATCCACCACTAGCTAATACAACAACCTTGGAGAATCCGCGTTTGGGGCTTGCTAACTTTGGAAGTAGAGAAATACCCAATGAATCTCGCGATGAAGGAACAAATAATTCTAGTCTACAAAGTTTAGTGCTAACTTTGCAGAAATAACTGAAGGAGCAAACTGAGTGTATAGAGAAAATACCCGATGTACCTCCCGTGATCAAAGGTATGGATATTGATAAGTATTCACAACAACCCTGGAAGCAGAGTGCATTAACTTTGCCGATTCCCAAAAAGTTTAAAACACCTGATATTCTCAAATATGACAGGACATCTAACCTACGGGATCCCGTAACCGCGATCACTACCGCCGTGAAAGGCAATGATTTAACCAAGTAATCAAGGGTAAAAGACCTTTTTGAAAAATTCACGATGAGGTACAAAAATTTATGAAAATTGATTCACTATGAGAGGTAAAGTACCCTGATTGGTTAGCTAATACTATTGTGGTTCCAAAAAAAAAGAAAGAGAAATGGCGAGTTTGTGTTGATTATACTGAGTTAAATAAAGCTTATCCTAAAACTTTATTTTCTTTACCGCACATAAATCAGTTAGTTGATTCTATCATAGATCATGATCTTGTATGTTTTTAGATGCTTATTCTAGTTATAAACAGATAAAAATGGACCCTTCAAATGAAGAGAAAACCTTGTTTATCACAGACAGGGGACTTATTGCTACAAAGTCATGCCATTTGGTTTGAAAAATATTGGAGTCATATATCAGATTGGTGATCAAAATGTTCAATAATACTTGAAAAATAAACTATGAAAGTCTACATAAACGATATATTGGTCAAGTAAACACAGGCGGGGGATCATTTTCAACATTTGTCGGAAATCTTTGAAATATTTTCTTCAAAGGTTTCTTCAAGGTATCGATTCTGGCTGAACTATGCTCTTGGTATACATCTTCTTTCCTTGTGTATCCTTCTACATGCGTGGTCCCTCTAGTGTTAGAGCATTGGAGCATGCGATCTTGAACACTGGATCAAGTCCTTACTTTTGATCTTTTTCTTGAAAAAGAAAATACATACGGGACTCAGAGATAATCTTTTAGATGATGCTACATGATCCTTTTTGCCATAAAAAAATGTTGCAACCTAGACCGAAAATAATTTAGTATTCTGCGTGTCTTTTGGGTCTAATATCATCATTTGGTACGGGCCAGTTTTTTGCCTATCATCTAAAATGGTTAGTAAAAGTCAAATGAACAAAATAAAATTGAACTTGCATGATACCTGACCGTGGGTGTTAACCACTTTTAGAAGTAATACTTCTTCAAATAGACTGCATCCTAATGTGATGGTAACACCTTGCCATCCATGATTTCTAACTCGTATGCTCCTTTTCCAGCAATGCCTCTAACCCTATACGGGCCTTCCAAATTTGGACTCAACTTTTCTGCGTTTGCCGCTTTTGTTGACCAGAATACCTGTTTGAAGACGAAGTCCCCAATTATGAAGTACCTTAGGTTGGGCTTCCTGTTATAGTATTGTTCAATCATCTACTTTTGAGTAGCCATCCGAATTAATGATGCTCCCTCATTTCTTCTGTCAAATTCAAATTTACTTGTAATTCTTCCTCATTTGTTGCTTCAGTTGTATGTGTGGACCTCGTGCTTTGTTCACCTATCTCCGCCGGAATAAAAGTTTCCGTTCCGTACACAAGTAAAAATGGGATTTCTCTCGTGCTAGTTTTTGTCGTTGTTCGGTAAGCCCGTAACAAACCAGGTAGCACTTCTATCCATTTACCTTTTAATTCTTGCAATCCCTTTTTAAGTTGTTGATGATAACCTTATTTGTTGACTCGGCTTTCCCGTTAGCCACTAGGTTGTAAGGTGCAGAAATGATTCATTTAATCTGTCAACTTTGGAACAAGTCGGTGACTTTCGCACCTATGAACTGTGGGCCATTGTCACAGACGATCTCCTTTGGGACTCCAAATCGACATATAATATTTCTCCAAATGAAATCCATAACTTCCTTTTCTCGCACATGTTTAAAGACACATGCTTCTACCCATTTCGAGAAATAATCTGTTAGAATTAACAAGAATCATACCTTTCCCTTAGATTGAGTCAAAGGCCCTATGATGTTCATCTCCCATTTCAGGAAAGGCCACGGTGATATGATTGAATGCAACAATTCCTCCAATCGATGCATATTATTAAGGTATCATTGGCATTTATTGCACCTTGCTATGAAGTTTTCTGCTTCCTCTTCCATTTTTGGCACATAATATCCTGCCTTTATTAATGTCTTCACCAACGATCTTCCCTCGGCGTGATTGCCACAATGCCCCTCGTGTACTTCTCTCATTGCATATTCTGTTTTGATGGTCCAGAGCATCGGCTAAAGGTCCACCAAACATTTGCGATATAAATTCCCGCGAATTAAGCAATGTTGAGCAGCTTTCAATTGTAGCAATCGAAATTTCTTCTTATCCTCAGGCAAAATACCATACTGCAAAAATTTCACAAATTCGTTTCTCCAATCCCAAGTTAACTTATTGAAATTTACCTCACTCTTGGTTTGGCCGAGTGCCAAATGAAACAGATGTACCACAACTGCATTTTCTGCATTTGTTGCATCAACGACATACACGAAATTAGTAATTGGGTAACATTTTATTGTCTGTCTTATGATTTCCCCCGAGGGTGAAATTAAAACAATCCCCAAACCTGCTCCCTTAACATTTGTAGAGTCGTCAGTAAATAAGGTCCAAGTCCCCAGATTAGCTACGGTAAATATTCGTAGCTCTTTTTCTGCTTCAGAAACTAAGCTCGAGC
This sequence comes from Nicotiana undulata, assembly GCA_005239495.1. NCBI lineage: Eukaryota > Viridiplantae > Streptophyta > Magnoliopsida > Solanales > Solanaceae > Nicotiana > Nicotiana undulata. The sequence goes on from MDKH01038443.1 coordinate 28,147, forward strand.
TAAAATCTACTACAAAATCTACTAACACTTGAGATTATATAGTGGTTCTAGGCTGATATATAATATCATATTCATTGAGTTCTATAGCCCATTTACCTAACCTACATGATAATTCTTGTTTATGCAATATATTCCTTAGTGGGAAAGCAGTTATAACATAAATATGATGACATTGAAAGTAAGGTCGTAACTTTCTTGACACCATAATTAAAGCTAAAGCAAGTTTTTTAGGTGAGGATATCGTGTCTCATCATCTAGTAAAGAATTACTAACATAATAAATTGGAGATTGTTTACCTTTATCTTCACGTACCAATACCTTTGCTTACTGCTACTTCTGATAGAACGAGGTAGATGAGCAACCTCTCTCCGTCTTTTGGTTTTGTTAACAAATCTTTGCACTTCTTTTTTTCTCGTGAGTATATCTCATATTTCTTCAATAGCTTTGATATGTGCGTGATTTACTTCAATACCCCTATTAGAAACAAGAAAACCTACCTAAAGCCATGCCAAAGGCGTACTTTTCTGGATTTAACTTCATGTTGTACTTGTAGAGAATTTCAAAGGTCTCAAACAAATGTTGAAAATGATCACCCTGCCTGTGTTGACTTGACCAACATATCGTCTATGTAGACTTCCATAATTTTTCTCAAAGTGTTCTTGAAATATTTTGGTCACCAATCTATGATATGTGACTCCATGTATGTGATAAACGAGATTTTCTCCTCATCTAGAGGGTCCATTTGTATCTGGTTATAACCAGAATAAGCATCTAAAAACATTAAAAGCTCATGACTTGCGGTGGAATCAATTAATCGATCTATGTATGGTAAAGAAATTAATCTTTAGGATAATCTTTATTTAAATCAGTATAATCACCATAGAATCTCCATTTCCTATTCTATTTGGAACCACAACAATATTAGCTAACCAGTCAGGTTACTTTACATCTCGTATTGAACCAATTTTCAAAAGTTTTTTTACCCCATCCTGATTACTTATTTTTGAAGGTTTCTTGCTTCCTTATGGTTTGCTTGACAGGTGGGTATAATGAATCATCATTTAGCTTATGAGTCATCACCTCTAGTGGTATACCTATAATATCTGAATGCAACCAAGCAAAGCAATTTGCGTTAGCACACGAAAATTTAATTAACTTACCTTTCATTTCTGGGATCAAATTTGCTCCGATGTAAACTTTTCTATCTGGCTAGTTGTGATGACATAAAAGGTCATCCCGTGTAATTTTAGCTAAATCTATGTTTCGAGGCTATGAAAGCCTCCTTTTATCTCACCTCGATGTGCGTGCGCAGCTCGGGCGTGTAGCCGGGAAGCCATTAAGTTGAAAATTGAATAAATGTTGAGATTATGATAATTATTTGAATAAAGTTAACTTTGGTCAACATTTTTGGTAAACGGACCCGGACCCGTGATTTGACGGTTCCGAAGGGTTCGTAGGAAAATATGGGACTTGGGCGTATGCCCGGAATTGAATTCCAAGGTCCCAAGTCCGAGAAATGAATTTTTAAAGAAAATTATTTTCTGAAAAATATAAAGGCTTTTGAAAATAAAATTTGATGTGAAACTTGTGTTATCGGGCCCGTATTATGGTTCCGGATCTCCGAACAGGTTCAATATGGTTATTATTTGTTGTCTGTGAAATTTGGTAAGAAACGGACTTAGTTTGACGTGATTCGGACTAAAAATGGAAAATTTGAAAGTTATGAAGTTTGAGAAAATTCTATAGATTTTGAGGCTTAATTCAGTGTTTATGACGTTATTTTGGTGTTTTGATTACTCGAACAAGTCCGTAGGATATTTTTGAGGTTATGTGTATAGTTGGTTTTGAGCCCCAAGGGCTCGGGTGAGTTTCGGGTAGGTGTCGGAGTGCAAAAAGCCTTAGAAAATCTGGTGTAATTGTTGTCATCTGGTGTCTGACCTTTTGAGCTATGCGAACGCACAGGTATAGGTGCAAACGCACAACACTGTCATGGGAGGGGGTGGGGTTGTCCTGTGCGAACGCACCCTATCAGTTGCGAACGCGGAGCACTAGAAGAGTACTCTACGCGAACGCACGAGAAGAGGTGCGAACGCATAGGCTTAGGGGGAGACCTGGGGCTGGGTATCAATTAACCCTGTGCGAACGCAACCCACAACCGCGAACGCACAGGCCTGTGAACTTAAACCTCCGCGAACGCAGAGAGTATTGTTTCCCAGTCGTTTTTAATACCCAAAAACAGAATCCTTACGGGATTTTCTACCAATTTTCACAACCCTTCTTCTTCCCCACACCCCATAGGCAATTTTGAAGAGATCTTCCACCATATCTTCATAGGTAAGTAATCTTAACTTCATTTTCTTCCATTTTCATCAACAATTATTAGATTCTAGGCCTAAAATCATGGAATTAAAGAGTAGAAATTGGGGTTTTGGGTAGAGTTAGGGCATTTTGTATATTTGGGAATTTGACCTCATTTTGGGGTCGGATTTCAAAACAAATTGTATATTCGGGCTCGTGGGGGAATGGGTGATCGGGTTTTGGTCCGAACCTCGTGTTTGGACCAAGCAGGCCTGGGGTCAAATTTTGAAATTTTTGGAAGAATGTTGGGAAAACTATAATTAGGCTTTGGAATTGAATTGTTGAGTAATTATTGATGTTATTGAGTCAATTGTATCTAGATATGATTGTTTCGGAGTCGGATTCGAGAGGAAAAGCGGTGCTAGAGGCTTGATTTGCGTTCTTGGAGCCGAGGTAAGTGTTTGGCCTAACCTTAGCTTGCGGGAATAGGTATAGAGTCTTATATGCTATGTGTTAATACATGTCCAACGTATAGGTGAGGTGACAGGTACCTATATGTTTTTGTTGAGCATTCCCGTGAGTCGAACTTGATGATTTATATAGTGTTCTTTGATATTCTCTGTGTAAAGAATTAATTGTCATTCTGGAAGTGATACATTGAGGGTATTTCATGACGTAGATTGTTATTGATTATTCGTCCGGTTGAGGATCATTTGTTAAAATTATACCTCTGAGTGAGATTGGTTATAGCTGAGTCCCTTGCCGGGACGGTAGAATACTTGTTGATTATTTCTGTACATTTGAGGTTTCTTATTATTGTCTTTCCTGTCAATTGTTGCTTTTACATATGTTATGCACGAGGGGACATTCCGTGCCGAGTGATTGTGAGGTTATGCACGAGGGGACATTCTGTGCCGAGTGATTGTGATGTTATAGCACGAGGGGACATTTCGTGCCGAATGATTATTTATTATTTATGCACGGGGGGACATTCCGTGCCGAGTGATTATTATTTATGCACGAGGGGACATTCCGTGTCGAGTGATTGTGAGGTTATGCACGAGGGGACATTCCGTGCCGAGTGATTATTTATTTATGCACGAGGGGACATTCCGTGCCGAGTGTTTGTGAGGTTATAGCACGAGGGGACATGTCGTGCCGTTTCTGTTTATTTACTTGTTCAGAGCTGTTAATTCCTGTTGTTACTTATACATTTCAACTGTTCCTTGTTCCGTTGTTTCAGTTAGTTGTTTCCCTTTATCCCCAGCATGCCCCCCGTTGTTGTATTTACTTACTTATTTCCTGTCATTGTTTCCTGTTATACTATTGAATTGCACAAGTGTTATTGTTGTCGTGTCCTAGCCTCGTCACTACTTCGCCGAGGTTAGGCTCGACACTTACTCGGTACATGGGGTTGATTGTACTGATGCTACACCTGCGCTTCTTTAGGTTCTGCAGATTACAGCGCCAGACCCAGTGGACATTGAGCGAGGGAGTATCCTTCAGTCCACGGAGACACCGAGGTAGTCCTGCAAGCGTCCGCAGGCCTTGGCATCTCCATCTATTTCTTTTCTTCTATCTTATCTTGTATTTCTAGACAACTACACTTCTTTATTTTAGACTTATGTTTTTAGCAATCTTAGACTGTCCGTGAAATTGTGAAACCAGTTCTGGGGGTTTATGTATGAAAATCTCATAACGTTTATTATATTAAGTTGATGGATTCTTAGATTCTTCATTCTTATTTATTTATTCATGATTATTGTTGTTCTTCTAAATATCGTAAATAAAGAAAATAGTAAAATTTAACCAAAAACGTTGGCTTGTCTAGCGGGATCAACGTTAGACGCCATCACGGCCTGAAGGTGGATTTCGGGTCATGACACTAGTGGAGAAATAATATTACAACCTCGAGCTCCTCTGTGGTTATTTTAATGCTCTCATTTTTCTCTGGCTCTTGAATCACATCGGGTCTTGAATCGACATTAGCCTGCCCTTGTGTGTTTTCAGTTGAGTATGAACAGAAGTGTCCTCAACTGAATTCTTTAATTGCTATTTGCATTTGCATCGTTGGCTTGTATTTGCAATCACCACCGAATTAATACTTCGCGAAGCCTGTTGATCTCTGCGGATTTGTCAGATCTCCCACTGTGAAGAGAAGTTGATAACTTGATGCAACATGGACGGGATAACTGATAACTAGGATTTTTACCTTGTTTTCCGCCCTTCTATGCTCAGGTTTTGGTTATATTTATACACAAAGTAGCCCCGAAAGCTTATATGTTGTGCTTGTTGCAGGATTGAACCAGAAATGATGACATTCAGTCAAGAATATGCTCAAAGCAGGAGTGAATCTGGCACAAGTATCAAGAACAACAAAAGTGACCAAGGCAAATTCCCACCGCGGTCGCGGTCGCGTTCCATTCTCCGCGGACCACGGTGGTAAACCTCAGAGAAGCATGCAGGCAGCATATCCCACCGCGGTCGCGGTCCATTCTTCACGGACCGCGGTGGTGAGATTCAGAGGGGCATTCCAAGCAAGTAGCCACCGCGGCCGCGGTCCAATCTTCGCGGACCGCGGTGGCAAGACTCTAAGACCCTCATTCAAAGCCACATTCCACCACGGCCGTGGTCCAATTACCGCGGTCCATAGGTTTAGAGAAGAGTGATTCTAGGCCCATACTCACCGCAGCCGCGGTCCATTTACAGCGGTCTGTTGTAGGGCACCTTCAGAGACTCAGGTCATAGCTTCAGTTATCCACCGCGGTTGATTTTGTGCGGTCCGCGGTAGCCTCGTAGGGGCATTTTGTCCAAATTTTCGGCTTAGTATAAATAGCTTATTTTGTAATTTTGTTTCGGAGATATATTTTGTAATCTTTGAATTTTCTGAACGAAAGAGCACGTGAATAGCTAGTTCTTCATCGTTTTAGCTTATTTCTTGCATTTTTAACATTTAACCCTTGAGTTTACTGTTAAGAATCATTAATATGGGTTCTATTACATCTCTTTCATTGAATTTATCTTTGATTATGAGTGGCTAGACCCACTAGCTAGGGTTGTGGCTCAGCCCTAGTGTGGATATTTGATGGGTTTCTAAAATTAGGGTTTGGATGTTTATGGGTGTTTGTTATTTGGGCTAATTTAGGGTTCTTATTGCTATAATTAGTGGTTGCAAACACTAATTAACCTTCCAATGACTTGGGTCCTTCTTGAGAAAGAGGACTTAAGTTTAGAAAATTAGCCTAACAAGGAATTAGGGCATTATCAACAGATTGGTAGTCCCAATCAATTGGGTTGAACCCAGAAATGGTAGAACCCTACTTGAGCCCTAATTAACGGGTTAAACCTCGAGAGAGTAATACCCTACTCGCACTTCAATTGCTTGATTAATTGACACCCAATTGGCCTCGAGAGAGGCAATTCGGGCAAAGCCACTCAAACTACCGAGAGGTATAGAGTGGGCACATTCGTGCATTGGTTATAGCTGTATCCCTTATCAACATCCTCACCTTAGAACATTGAAATCCATAAAGTATCCGCCTAGGTGAAAGTCGTGACCCTAGTGCCTTTATCCTTATAAGAAAACAATATCAAAACAAATTAGTTAATCAATTAGCCTTTAACAGTAGCTCAATACTTAATATAGTTCAAAATACCCTATTATGAGAAGTGCAATTAGAAACACGAAGCTCTACTAGTTCACATAGACACTCACTCCAATTGTTGACTCCCTGAGGATTCAATCCCGACCTTTCGGGTAAAAGTTGCACGACCCTTGCCTTCCTACTCTAAATAGTAGCGAGGGTGAGAGACGATCATTTTTTGGCGCCGTTGCCGGGGAGTTAAGACGGTGTTGATTATCTACGTGTCTAGTAGCGTTAAGTGTTTTTCTTTCCTTCTGTTTTTAACCTTTTTGTTTAATCTACTCAGGTAGAAAAATGGCGGATCCAATGGGAAATGTTATTGCGGGGGAGGAGGTATATGACAATCAAGAGGACGAAATCAATCAATTAGCTCCACAAAGAAGGGGCCGACAGGCCAATCTACAAGATGATATCCAGACCCTCCCCCGCCCTACCTCCTAGAGCTGCCCCTCGGATAATTCCAAACGAGGGGTATGCTAGTGTTATTATTCCGCCGAGGATCCGGGCAGGGAACTTCCAAATTACAAACGTGATGCTCACCCTCCTAGAGCAAAGGGGGTATTTCACTGGAGCCGCGCACCAGAATGCCTATAAGCATCTCAACGGCTTCGTAGATACTTGCTGGGGAAGTAAACAGACAAATGTCTCGTAGGATGCATTACGACTCAAGTTATTCCCTTTCTCTCTTCTAGGGAAAGCCCTTGATTGTCTTGAGCGTCTTCCCAACCATTCAACATCAACTTGGGATGAGCTCGCAGACAAATTCATTGCCAAATTCCTTTCCCCGAGTCATATGGCGGCGCTTCATGATGAAATATTGGCCTTCAAACAAGAACCAAATGATCCCTTACATGAGATATGGGAGAGATATAGGACCATGGTTAAGGAATGTCCGAACAACGACATGACTGAAGCCATGATCCAACAGAATTTCTACTGAGGGATTAACACTGTGAATCAATGTGTGGTCAATCAGTTGGCTGGTGGAAATTTTATGAAGTTGACTTATCCCGAGGCATGTGAGATTCTAGATGAGATGGCCGACACATCATCGGCTTGGCAAAGTAGAGCCAATGTGCCTCAAGGAGAGACCGGTGTGAATAGTCTCCATAAAGAGCTCCAAGAACAAGGGCAAGCAATTGCCGAGCTCACTACTACCATGACTCAACTTGCCAAATCCCAATTCCAATAATTGCAAGGGACGAAGCAAGTGAATGCTATGGAAGGAGTGAACATGCAAGGAAATCAAAGGAGACCTCGGAGGAACTCTAAACAAAACCATAACGATCAAAGTGAACAAGGGCCTAGTGAGTATGGCCAGGATGAAGAGTATGATGCCCAAGAGGAAGATGTGATGTATGCAAACAACTATCAGGGTCAAGGCAATAGTCAAAACAACAACCAAAGTTGGAGAAACCAAGGCAATAACCCAAGTTGGGGGAATCAAAGACCAAGAACTTGGAATAACAACAACAATGTTCGGAATTGGGGAAACAACAACAACGATCGTCATTGGGGGAACAATAATGACAGACAGTGGGGGAACAACAATGAGGAAAATTGGAATGGGGGAAACAACAACACAACTGGGGAGGCAACGGTAATCGGGGGTCGGGCTTTCAAAGGCCCTCGATGTTCCAAAAACCAAGCAACCCACCACCGTACCAATCTCAAGGGCAAAGTTCATCGGGCTCGGATATGGGTAGAATTGAAAATATGTTCAAGCAGATGATGGAGAGAAATGCCGAATACGATGCTCAGTTGGCCTCTCACAATACCTCTATAAGGAACCTCGAAGTAAAAATGGGCCAGATTTCACATGCTTTAAACACACGCCCGAAGGGTGCACTACCAAGTGATACGGTGGTGAACCCCAAGGGTGGGAACAACAACAATACCAGTCACGCCATGGCGGTGACTAAAAGGAGTGGAAAAGGTGGTGAAGCAAGTACGTCGAGGCAAAAGAAGGTTATTGCTGAAGATGAAGACATTCCCCAAGAAGAGTTACCGGTTGAAGTGGAACAAGTGGTGGATGAACCAAGTGAAGGTGAGGTAGGAATTGACATACATGACAATGGGGAGGACTTGGAAAGGATCGTGAACCCATTTAGGGAGCACGTAATTGATATGCCGGAGCCGGTGACCCCAAAAGCCAAGGCACCATTGCCTAGGCCACCTCCTCCCTACCCTCAGAGATTGGCCAAACAGAAGCAAGAGACTCAATTCAAAAAGTTTATCGATATGATGAAGAGTCTCTCCATCAATGTTCCATTGGTGGAAGCCTTGTAGCAAATTCCTGGATATGCTAAGTTCATGAAGGACTTAGTGACAAAAAAACGGTCCATGGAGTGTGAGACCATCAAGATGACGCACCAAGTGAGTGATATAGTTAACTCCATGGCACCGAAACTTGAGGATCCAAGTGCCTTTACTATTCCTTGCACGATTGGGAGTGCAGACTTGGCCAAAGCCCTATGTGATCTTGGGGAAAGTATTAACTTGATGCCGTATTCAGTGTTTAAGACTTTGGGGATCGGAAAACCTAGGGCGACCCCTATGCGTTTGCAAATGGCTGACAGGTTGATTAAGACCTAGGTATTATTGATGATGTGCTAGTGAGGGTGGACAAGTTTATATTGCCAGCAGATTTTTTTATTCTTGACTGTGAGGTTGATTTTGAGGTCCCCATTATCTTGGGAAAGACTTTCCTTGCCACAGGGAAGGCCTTGGTTGATGTATAATCTGGGTAACTCACGTTCAAAGTGGGTGATGAGAAGGTGATCTTTCATGTATGTAAACCTATGAGGCAGCCTAACAGCACGGAAGTTTGCTCTTTTATGGACCTCGTGTTTGAGGTTATTACTGATGATGCCAGTGCTATGATCCATGTTGGGGACCCATTGGCGTTGGCTTTATTGAATCATAAAGACTCAGTGGTGGAATGTGTTCTTGAAGGGCATGGGGTCTTATTCTTATGCTCCCAAAAAATTATCCTTGGATTTGGAGAACCGGAAGACTCCACCAACAAAGCCTTCCATTGAAGAACCTCCGAATCTGGAGTTGAAGCCACTTCCTTCCCACCTCAGGTATGAATATCTTGGTCCATCTTGTACTTTACCTGTTATTCTTTCCTCTTGCCTAACCTAAGTGCAGGTATATTCAACTCTAAAAGTGCTAAGGAGGAGAAAGAAAGCAATCGGTGGACTCTGGCAGATATTCGGGGTATCAACCCCGCCTTTTGCATGCACAAAATAATATTGGAGGATGGAGCCAAGCCATCCATGGAGCATCAAAGAAGACTCAATGAAGCAATGCAAGAGGTAGTGAAGAAGGAGATCATCAAATGGCTCGATGCGGGAATTGTCTATCCAATTTCGGATAGCGCTTGGACTTCTGCGGTCCAATGCGTCCCGAAAAAGGTGGAATGACAGTGATCACGAATGATAAAAATGAGCTCATTCCCACAAGAACGGTTACCGGATGGCGGGTGTGCATGGACTACCGCAAGCTCAACAAGGTGACCCGCAAAGACCACTTTCCTTTGCCATTCTTGAATCAGATGTTGGATAGGCTTGCGGGTCGGGCCTTCTATTGTTTTCTTGACGGGTATTCTGGATATAATCAAATTTTGATCGCCCCGGAGGATCAAGAGAAGACTACCTTTACTTTCCATATGGTACTTTTGCCTTTGCTCGCATGCCCTTCGGACTTTGTAATGCCCCGGCCACTTTCCAAAGATATATGATGGCAATCTTCACCGACATGGTGGAGGACTTTCTTGAAGTATTCATGGATGACTTTAGTGTCGTCGGGGACTCTTTTGATGAATGCTTATCTAATCTTGATAAGGTCCTTGCCAGATGTGAAGAGACGAACTTGGTATTGAATTGGGAAAAATGCCACTTCATGGTGGAAGAGGGAATTGTATTGGGCCATAAGATATCAAAAAATAGAATTCAGGTTGACAAAGCAAAAATTTAGGTGATCTCAAAGTTACCACCACCTACTTCAGTTAGAGGAGTCCGGAGTTTCCTTGGTCACGCCGGTTTTTATAGGCGTTTTATCAAAGACTTCTCTAAGGTGGTAAATCCATTGTGCAAGTTGCTTGAGAAGGATGCTAGATTCCATTTTGATGAACATTGTATGCATGCCTTTGAACTTTTTAAACACAAGCTCACTACTACTCCTATCATCACGGTGCCAGATTGGAGCTCACCCTTCGAGCTTATGTGTGATTTGAGTGATGTATCTGTGGGTGCTGTGCTGGGCCAAAGGGTGGACAAGATTTTTCACCCTATCTACTACGCTAGCAAGATGATAAATTCGGCCCAAATGAATTACATGGTCACAGAGAAGGAGCTTTTGGAAATAGTCTTTGCTATGGAGAAATTGTGTCCTTATTTGATGGGTGCCAAGGTCATAGTTCATACTGGCCATGCGGCACTCCGGTATCTCATGACTAAGAAGGATTCCAAAGCGAGGCTTATGCGTTGGGTATTGTTGCTCCAAGAGTTTGACCTAGAGATTGTGGATCTAAAAAGGAGTAAAAACCAAGTGGCCGACCATATTTCTCGGTTGGAGGAGCAAGGGCGACCTTGTGATGGACTTGAAATCAATGACAGTTTCCCGGATGAGCAACTTCTGTCGGTGTCAATGCAAGAGATGCCATGGTTTGCCGATATTGCCAATTACCTTGTCACCGGTGTTGTCCCTTGTGATCTCTCTTCTAACCAAAGAAAGAAGCTTAGGATGGATAGCTTGGATTTCTATTAGGATGAGCCTTATCTATTCAAGATTTGCACTGATGGGGTCATCCGAAGATGTGTACCGACGGAAGAACAAATGGCTATTCTTAAGTCTTGCCACTCCTCACCTTATGGTGGTCATCATGGAGGAGCAAGAACTGCTTCAAAGGTGCTAAGTTGTGGTTTCTTTTGGCCTACATTGTACAAGGATGCCGGTGATCTAGTCAAAAGGTGCGATGAGTGCCAAAGAGCCGGGGGAATTTCCAAGAAAGATGATATGCCTCTAAATTCTATTCTTGAAGTGGATATCTTTGATGTTTGGGGCATCGATTTCATGGTCCCATTTGTGAGTTCTTGTGGGAACACGTACATTCTAGTGGCGGTCGATTATGTGTCTAAATGGGTTGAGGCCGTGGGTTTTCCCAACAATGAAGCCAAGAGTGTTATTGCTTTCCTCAAGAAGAACATCTTTACAAGGTTTGGCACGCCTCGTGCTATCATCAGTGATGGGGGGTCGCATTTTTGCAACAAGGCCTTTGACACCTTGATTTCCAAATATGGTGTCAATCACAAAGTCACCACCCCCTACCACCCTCAGGAAAGTGGCCAAAAGGAAGTATCTAACAGAGAAATAAAGATCATATTATCAAAAACGATCAATGCTAATAGGACCGATTGGGCAAAGAAATTGGATGATGCTCTTTGGTCTTATAGAACCACTTACAAGACCCCAATTGGTATGTCGCTGTACCGGTTGGTATTTGGAAAAGCCTGCCACCTTCCGGTGGAGTTGGAGCACAAGGCTATGTGGGCCTTGAAAAAGTTGAACTTAGAATGGGATGTAGCGGCTAACCTTCGTGTGGAGCAACTAAATGAGTTAGATGAATTCAGATTCCATGTGTACTCTAGTTCGTCCTTGTATAAGGACAAAATGAAGTACCTACATGAAAAGTATGTTCGAGGCAAAGAGTTCAAGGTTGGTGATTTGGTGTTATTGTTCAATTCTCGGTTGAGGCTATTCCCGGGAAAACTCAAGTCAAAATGGAGTGGGCCCTTCGAAGTGGTATTTGTGACTCCATTTGGTGCTCTTGATCTCAAAAACAAAACTGGAGAAATCTTTAGAGTCAATGGTCACCGGGTCAAACACAATCTTGGCAATATTGATGATAGCCACGTAGTGGAACTTTTTCATCTTAAATGATCTCGGTAACATCCGTCGTGACGCGGCGTTAAATCAGGCGCTTCTTGGGAGGCAACCCATGTGTCTTTATTTTTGTTTTCTTTGTTTATCTTGGTAGAATAGGATTCATTTTTGCACTAACTGGTTTTTGGATGCTGTAGGATGATTTTGACACAGGAAATTTGGCTAAGTTTGGAAAAATGGCTCTCTGAAGTTGGCACGCGGCCGCGGTCCCTTTTTCGCGGTCCGCGGTGCCCTTTTAAGAGAAATAATGAGTCTCTGAACCTTGCTCCGCGGTCGCGGTCCGCGAAGCCCAGTTACTGAAATGGGGTCTCTCTGAATCTACCTCACCGCGGCCGCAGTTGATTTTTCGCGGTCCGCGGTGGTTCCTCCTCACAAGCTCAACATCAGTACATGAACGCAGTCGATTTTTTGCGGTCCGCAGTGGGTAAGTGTGTGGAACCCATCCCCCCCCCCCCCCCCTCTATAAATAGACCTTTGGGCTTCAGTTTACACTTTATGCACTTTTACTTCTCAGAGCACCCTTTGACTGTGTCTCACTCATCTTATCTCTGAATTGCATTTCACTTCATCAAATCCTCATCCAAGCATCTAGTAAGTGTAATTGTGATTCATTAACTTCTTAATTTCTTTATTTTCTTCAGTAATTGGTAGATTTTTCTTCTCTTTTTCATAATTTTTCTTTTATAGGCTTTTTAACATGTTAGGGCTAGTTCAAAATGATCATTTTTAGACCCTTAGAATCTAATTGCACTGATTAAACATGTAGGGATTAACTAAATGAACAATTGAGCATGAAAATGGAAAAATTTGAACTCCATAGCTTATTAGTGTGACCACGGTCCGCGGTCCATTCTTCGCGGACCGCGGTGCTTAGCCTATGCATCCTGCATGTGATGACCGCGGTCCGCGGTCCCCTAGAGCCAGATACAGGTTCTCAGAACTTGTTTCATCGCGGCCGCGGTCAATTTTTCGCGGTCCGCGGTCCCTTTTTCGCGGTCCGCGGTGGTTGTTCTGCAAGTGTTCTGCTTCTAAGTTTGACTGATAATGCCTGTGCAGCTTCTCTTTGGGTACTAACCATATTTAAATGTTTCAATATTACAGACAATGGTTCTATTAAGAGGTGGAGGTCGTAAACTAACGTGCAAAGGTGAATCATCCGGGGGGAGAGGCAAGAAAATGATAAATCTTGATCCGAAGGTCCGGGAAAAAATGAAAAGAACAAGGAAATCCATACAGACATTAGAAAAAGCTGCTTCACACTCGGACAGTGATTATGTCCCCTCCAAAGCCTCGTCAGAATCTATACCGGAGTACGTCGAAGACTTCCCGGAAAGGTTTCGGCTAACCAATGAACCATCAGACTCTCCCCCTATCCAAGCATCTACACACTCTGAGTCGGCTAAGGGCTCAATCTTTGAGAGTGGACACACGAATTCTACCTCACCTACAGCTTCCTTATCAGGGGAGCATTCTGGTGATGATGAAGGGGGTGAACCCCAAGTTGAGGGGGTAGAACGTACAAGGAACCTAGATTCATGGTAGAGCAGATTTCTAAGTGAAGCGGCTTTCCACCAGTTCCGGGATTTGTGGAGCTCAAGATCACTCATTTTGGAGCGCAAGTTCACAATCAAGGACTTGTTGCCCCACCACCCAAAGGTGAAAAGGCAATTCTTAGAAAGAAAAGGCTGGGACTATTTTTCTGCTTACATTCCTGATGCCAATGAGCACCTAGTCAAGGAGTTCTACACTAACTTGTCATTTCTGCAAAAAGACTCCAAGGCTTCAATGGTGCGGAATCTCACGATACCCTTTGATGGCGAGGCACTCAACAATTATCTGGAAATGGACAATGTGGATGACTCCCTATATCAGGAGAATCTAGCAGAGAAGGATGCAGCCCGAAATTGGCTGGCTTTCCACTTAGCCAGACCTGGGGAGACTCTTGAGTGGTTACCAACTGGAAAGACTATCTACAGGAAGACCCTGAGCTTTGAAGCCAAGGGATGGGCTACCCTCGTGTGCAACAGGTTGGACCCAAATTTTTATGAGAACACCATGCCCCTCAGTCGAGCTGTGCTCATTGCTTCCATCATTGCTGGGTTCCCGATCAATGTTGGGAATATCATGTCCAACGTCATCAATTGAGTGGTAAACGAAGGTGATAAATCTTACCCTTTTCCGAACTTCCTTACCATGTATTTTGAGGACCAGGGGGTGGACAAGAAGCGCTTTGATACAAAAGTCAAGCCCAAAGCGGACTTCTCTTGGTATGATTTGCTAGATGAGTACAACCCCAAAAGGAAGTTCAAGGGTAAGTCAGTTGCCTTCACTGGCCAGTATGAAGAGCCAGCGGTGGTGGTGGAGTCATCTCAGCCTCAGCTAGACATTCCAGAGGTTGCACCAAGCTCATCTACCTCAGCCGGTCCAGTGATTCTTTCATCCAGGGCTTATCCTCTGACATCCCACAGGCTCAATAAGACATTGACCAGCATCAACAACTGGATGCAGACAGTGAATTCAAAGCTGTCTGTGAATTCTACGTTAGTGGCAACCCCGGCCCCTCATCCACACCACCGGTACCCCATTCCGTTACGGACGCACTAAAGGAAATTCTGGAAAACCAGAATAACATTTTGGATGTTGTGGGAGCACATGGGACTACATTGAAGAAGCTGGCAAAGGAGACAAGGAAGTTGAGGCACACGCGTGCTTCAAAGGAGTCAGTGGCAGAGCTGCGAAAAGAGGTGGGGAAGCTGAAGGGGGATCAGATCCCGCTAGACTTGCTACTCCAGTATCCTTCAGCCCAGTCAGGGCAGTAGCCAGAGCAGGAGCTAGAGCCCGATAGGCCAGCAAAGAGGAGGAGGGTCTTGCCCCGCATAGAGGGCATTCGACTAGTTCTGGCAGACCCTCCAGTACAGACTCAGGTTGCGGAGCAGACTCACCCCCAGGGCCAGGAGGCACAGACCACTGGAGGACCACCACAGCCACAGGTAGACCCAGCTCCATCTCAGTCATAGTCACAGGGACCACCACAGGCCGAGGGCCAATATGGAGTTTTCTTTACTCTCTATCTCTCTACCATACTTTTCGTTGAGCTACCTTTGGTTATATAGCATTGAGGACAATGCTAACTTTTAGTTGGGGGAGAGGCCCTATAGGTGTTTTTTACTGGATGTTATGGGTTGTATAATTCATACATTTTTCTTTTATTATGCTTTATTTTCTATTTTGGCATGTAAATAAGTTTACTATTCCAGTACTTTTATGACTTTTTACTTTTTGGTATGTATAAAATTACTTTTCATTGTATATATTCATCCCTTTATGTATATTCGACTAATTCTCCTTATGTACATATTCATTTTATCCCACGCATTTTAGTTTATGCATTTTTCTATTTTATAGCTTTTTATTTTTCTTTCATAGCTTCTTGTTTTGAATTTCGCGCGTGCAATAAGCCTTTGGTTTTCTTAACGCCACGGTTCTTTCCAAAGGTGGAATTTGTGTGAACCGAGTGGCTCTTCCCAATGATGGATGGTGTGACAACCTTCTTAAGGATTTGAGTGTGTTTTCCCTTTTTGTTTTTGTTTTTCTTCTTTTTTTCGTTTTTCTAGTTAGTGAATAAAAAGGGCCTCAAGAAAAGCTTCACTTGGGCCTAACACATTTGCCTTTGATCCCATGGTCAAAGACAAGCCATTGTGTTTAGGATGGTGATAGTGATGATCTTGAGACTCTTGTGTTGGCAGATAATCATCAAGTGGTTCTTTGGGACCATTGTGTTTTTCAAAGCACGACTAAGGTCGTTGTGGGCCCTCGACTCTATTTCTGTAACAATCCCATAGCTTGAGTGGTGAGAATTCGAAATTTCAAGTCTAAGTCCTGTGCCACTAGTCTAGAACTTGCCCTGAATGTTTGTCTAGGCGAAATCCTAAGTGTAGTTTGACTTGAGAAGTGACTATAGGCCCTCCTTGATCCGAATTGCATTTTGAACATTTCCATGACCTACCAAAATGAATTCCCTAGTCAACCCTTTTGAGCCTTAAGCCCTGTCTTTCGAAAACCATGCTACAAGCCTTTGCCCAATTTTACCCTCTCTTGGTACCCGATCTTCCTTAGCACTAGATAAAAGGCATAAGTTTGGGGGAGAGATGAGTAATGCAGCAAAATTGAAATATAAGTCACAAAATAAAGAAAAAGGGAAATAAAGGGAATTGATGAAAGAAGAAATAAAAGAAATTGATGAAAGAAAGGGAATTGATGAAAGAATGGTGACAAAAGGTGTGGAATGCCTAAAAAGGAGAAAAGTGTTTTGAATGAACAAAAAGGTGTGACAATACATCTCTCCAAACCTACAAAAGAGATAAAATGACTCAAAGAGTCAAAGGAATGTGAGAACAAAAAAAATGAAGTGCGTAAGGAAAAGTTAGAGTCCACTCTGACCAAATACTTCCTACCCTTGACCAAAAGCCTTCATTAAGTGTCCACAAAAGCCCTGTATAATCTCAAGTCGAATGAAACTTATATTAGTGGTGATTTACATAAGGGGCAAACATATAGTACTTTGAGCCGGGCTTGTAACTTTTTCCTTGATGAGAGATGAGCGAATTACCATATTCCTCGTTCTGAGCGTTACTATTCTAAAAACGAGGTGCTTAGGGAGAGTCACCGAGTATGAGTCTGGGATCCACACTGACCAAGGTGGTAGTTAGAGTTTCATTGATGAATCATATCAACTCTTGAAGCTCTTGTATCAAACTTGAAACCATGGTTTTAAAAGGTTCAAACATTGTTAATGATTCATTTGCATTGAGGGCTATTGTTAGTCCCAATTGATGCTAATTGAGGTTACTTTAGGACAGCCAGAATTTCTTGGAATCAATTATAGGGGTGGGGCTTATTTTGTCTACTTGAGGACAAGCAAAAGCTTAAGTTTGGGGGATTTGATAACTCGGATTTTTACCTTGTTTTCCGCCCTTCTATGCTCAGGTTTTGGTTATATTTATACACAAAGTAGCCCCGAAAGCTTATATGTTGTGCTTGTTGCAGGATTGAACAAGAAATGATGACATTCAGTCAAGAATATGCTCAAAGCAGGAGTGAATCTGGCACAAGTACCAAGAACAACAAAAGTGACCAAGGCAAGTTCCCACCGCGGTCGCGGTGGTAAACTTCAGAGAAGCATGCAGGCAGCATATCCCACCGCGGTTGCGGTCCATTCTTCGCGGACCGCGGCGGTGAGATTCAAAGGGGCATTCCAAGCAAGTATCCACCGCGGACTCTGTCCAATCTTCGCGGACCGCGGTGGCAAGACTTTGAGACCCTCATTCAAAGCCACATTCCACCACGGCCGCGGTCCAATTACCGCAGTCCAGAGGCTTAGAGAAGAGTGATTCTAGGCCCATACTCACCGCGACCGCGGTCCATTTATTGTGGTCCGCGGTAGGGCACCTTCAGAGACTCAGATCATAGCTTCAGTTATCCACCGCGGACCGCGATCGATTTTGTGCGATCCGCGGTAGCCCCGCAAGGGCATTTTGGTCCAGATTTTCGGCTGAGTATACATAGCTTATTTTGTAAATTTTTTTGGAGATATATTTTGTAATCTTCGAATTTTCTGAACGGAAGAGCACGTGAATAGCTAGTTCTTCATCTTTTTAGCTTATTTCTTGCATTTTTAACATTGAACCCTTGACTTTACTGTTAAGAATCATTAATATGGGTTCTATTACATCTCTTTCATTGATTTTATCTTTGATTATGAGTGGCTAGACCCATTAGCTAGGGTTGTGGCTCAACCCTAGTGTGGATATTTGAAGGGTTTCTAAAATTAGGGTTTGGATGTTTATGGGTGTTTGTTATTTGGGCTAATTTAGGGTTCTTATTTCTATAATTGGTGGTTGCAAACACTAATTAACCTTTCCATGACTTGGGTCCTTCTTGGGAAAGAGAACTTGAATTTAGAAAATTAGCCTAACAAGGAATTAGGGCATTATCAACAGATTGGTAGTCCCAATCAATTGGGTTGAACCCAGAAATGGTAGAACCCTACTTGAGCCATAATTAACGGGTTAAACCTCGAGAGAGTAATGCCCTACTTGCACTTTAATTGCTTGATTAATTGACACCCAATTGGCCTCGAGAGAGGCAATTCGGGCAAAGCCATTCAAACTACCGAGAGGTATAGAGTGGGCACATTTGTGCATTGGTTATAGTCGTATCCCTTATCAACATCCTCACCTTAGAACATTGAAATCCATTAAGTATCCGCCTAGGTGAAATTCGTGACCTTAGTGCCTTTATCCTTATAAGAAAACAACATCAAAACAAATTAGTTAATCAATTGGCCTTTAACAGTAGCTCAATACTTAATATAGTTCAAAACACCCTATTATGAGAAGTGCAATTAGAAACACGAAGCTCTACTAGTTCACATAGACACTCACTCCAATTGTTGACTCCCTGAGGATTCGATCCCGACCTTTCGGGTAAAAGCTGCACGACCCTTGCCTTCCTACTCTAAATAGTAGCGAGGGTGAGAGCCGATCAATAATATCCATATCATGAATTCATGGCCTTCCCAAGATTATATTAATGGTCATGTCTGCGTCTATTACCAGAAACTTTATATCATAGATGACTCCTTTTGCTAACGTGGCCAGTACAACTTCTCTTTTCATAACAACGCTTGAATTATCAAATCCAGACAAAGACCGTGCCTTTGGTATGACCTTGTCATTAGCTTGCATTTCATTTACAACCCTCGGTAAATTGATGTTTACTTAGCTAAGTAAGGAGTTGATCCAGTGTTCGAGATCTCATGCTTCAATGCTCTAACACTTGGGGGGGCTATGCATTTAGAAGTATACACGAGAAATGAAGATGTGTACCAAGAGCATAGTTCATCTAGAATTAAAACCTTGAAGAAACCCTTGTAGAAAAATTTCAAAGGCGTTGAAGCTCGCAGAAAGGATGGGCAGTAGAAAGTGCAACATACTTCCAAGAGCTTCTAGGTTAAGGCCGTAAATTTAGTCGCGAGAAGATATACCCGAATTTGTAAACCTGCTACAAAGAAAGGAGTTAAGAAAATGTTGTAAAAATTTACTTATTTAAAAGTTCAAAAAATAAAACTTTCTCAAATTACTTCATGTTTCATATCTTTGCACCAATATGAAGATGTGACATCATCTTCATCAGTGTTGTTAATATAAATGGCCCTTCTTTTATAAAACTTGTGCATATTGAAGTCAAGCATTTTAAATGTAAGTATAAGCTCAAAAATTCAAATTGCAGAAAGCATAATATGCAGCAAAAAGATATTTATATCATCACTCCAAAAACAAGGGCGGAAAATATTCCAAAAGTTATCCAAAATAAAAGAATATAATTCCAACAAAAACCAAAAACAAACAATTTCAACAAAAGTCAAGACGGAAAGCAGTAAAGAGCATCATCCACGGGAGAAGAAGGATTAACTTGATAAGATGAGGGTTGAACATCAGCTTCACCAGGAGTAAGTTCATCACCATCACCCTTGGAACTTTCATCATCGGGTGTAGAGAAGCATTGACGCTGCTAATTCTGTTCAATCGTCTCTTTAGCCTTTGCAATTTCAGCATTGAGGTCAAAATACTCATGGTTAGCTTTAGTTAGAGTCTCGAACGAGTGTTAAAGAAAGTCCAACTAACATCAAGTGTTAACTTGTCTTCAAAGGCCTCATAATCTTTCTCCCACTGCTTGATCTCAGCTTTTAACTCTTCTTTTTCTTCTTCTGAGGCTTCATAAGCTGCCTTTAAAGAAGTAAGAGAACTCTCAAGGAACTAAATCTTTTCTGTAGAGGCGCGGAGGTCTTCTTAATCCCGCGTAAGCATCTGTACCAGATCACCCGCGTACACCTCTTTTTGATTTAGGAGCTCTTTCAAACTCCTTATCTCTTCAGTTGCCTTGGAGTGTTGTTCAGGGAAGAGGATTCCAATCTGTATTTGTCTTTCTCTACTTAATTGGAAGAAGCTTTTAAAACCGCTAGTTTATACAGAGATCATCCTCAGTTGTTGTTTTAAAGCTCTTTTCTCCTCTGCAAGAACTTCTTTCTCCAATTGAAGGCCTTCAAATTATTCTTCCAATTAATCAGCCTCGGTGCGCAACTCAATTACATGCAGATCTGTCCAAGAAATCCTTCTCATAAGCTCTGTACCTATCAAATTGATCTACAAAAAGACAAAAGAATGTGTGTTATGAACGAGAAAAGAAGGAAAGAAAAATAAGTAAGTGAAGATATACCTTAAAGGAAGAGTGGATGATGTCATTCATCAAGGTCAAAGAACTGTGACCCTCAAGCTTTTTTCTTTCCACGGGTCCAAGCAATGGTTTTAGTGTTGATACCCAATTTTTCCTAAAATATATTTTTAATTGCATATATATCTTCAAAATCATGCATTAATAGCAATTGATATTTTTTCATAATTTTCCTATATTTTTATTAAATTATTCAGCATTTTATTTCCAATAAATAATTATAAAATTTGCATTACAAATGATTTCAAAGCATTTCTTGGTTTCATTAATTATTTAGGGTCTTAGTAAGACCAAATTATTTCACAATTAGCCAAATTGGCACTTTTTGGCTATAATTGCAATGACTTTGCAATTATAGCCCAATCATATGATTTTATGCTATTTTTATCCAGAAATTAATTATTTGTATCTTAAAATACTAAATAAATCATTGTTAACTATTTTCTATGCAGGAAATTCATTTTGTACAATTATCAGTTATTTTATAAATTGTTTTATTTTATTTAATTGGGTATTTCACAACTAGCCACTTTTATTTCAATTATAGCCTAATTAATCAAGACCCCAACCCAATTAAAATGTCCCAAAGACCCCAAGCCCAACACCTAAATCCTACCCGACCCAATCTGTGTTTAATCTTGGCCGTTGATCAAAATTGATCAATGGTCCAGGTTCCCCCTTTCCTAATTTAACCTATTGACCTCCCCCTTCCCCTCTCATTTCTCTATATCTCCTCCACCTTTACATCTCCCATCTCTCTCAATTCTCTCTGCTAACCTAAGCTCTCACCTGCCGTCGCTTTGTCGGAAACCATGGTGGTCTCACCACCCTCCTAGCTTCATGACTCTCTTCCTACATCGGGTATCACTGCCTTGAGTCTTCAAGGTAACTAGAAGGCGGTTCACTCACCTCCCATCATTCTCATGTCATTCTCCGGCCATCCATGGTCGTCCGAGTAAGATTTTACTGTTTCCGGCTAGAACCAGTGGTTCTAAGCCGTTTCTCCTTCTCTTTGGGTCATCTCCATGAAACCCTAACTACTAGCCCTTGATTGTTTTTAGATCTGTAATGGATCCGAGCGTATTATGAGTTAGTCTGTGGTTTTCCTTAAAAGTTTTTCGATTTTCTTAGAATGACTTTTCATCTTCAGAACTAGGGTTCTTAAACCCCGTTTCAAAACAGTATCTTTCTGATTTTTTAGTATTATCTCATGATTTTCATTATGTTTAGTCGTTTATTTGAGATTTTCCCCTTTGTTGGACCTTTTTTTGTCAAAACCCTAAGTTCGTGGTTTTAATCCTAGATTCTAAGTATGTCTTTGGTTATATGTTCGATTAACCTGCAAATCTGTATGTTTTATCATGAAAACTCTGTGATTTTATGATTTTCACCCTATTTTTGCCTATTAGGGTTTCTGACTCTTCACTTCTTCTGCCTCTATCATGTTTACTCTGTTGATTTGTACTGTGTTTTAGTTGAAACCCCTGTTGTAAGTGATTTTTTTTACTTTGCTATGATGATTAGGTTGCTGATTTTACCTTACATTGTGATTTGCCTCGTTTGTCTGTAGCAATTTGTGTTATTTTCTCTCATTAGTACCTTCTCTTAATTCGAATTCTTTTGCACTATCCTTGTTTATGTTGTGTATGCTTCGTTCAGTTGTGATATTTTCTCTTGGTCAGTGTTATCTTTTAATGGAATCCCTGATTCCCTTATGATTGGTACACTCTATTGATTTCAACCTCTAAATATCCTCTTGCCTTATTTTGTGGTTAATTATGCTATAAAGTTGATTCTTAGACACTCTCCTTAATTAGAGTATTCTGAATCTCGTCTCGTTTACATGTGATATACTTGTATTATACCTATGCTTATTTCCTTATGTGATTTCATTCCTTATTTATCACTGCATATTACCGTTTGAATTTTAACTCCTTAATTAAAGGAAGTCCTTATACTAATTTGATTCTAATTGACAATATTTCTACAATTACTGCTGAAATATTATTTTTACCTTATTTGGCTACCTATTTTCGAGCTATAAGTACATGGCTCTTTCATTAGCACAAACACAAACAGATTGTTCAATAACTCTCTCTTACACAAACTTCTCTTATGCTCTCTCTCTTGTCTTTGGCTACTATACTCTTGGTTCTTCATTTTGTGTGCGCTCTCTTCTATACTGGTATGTCCTAATTTCAGTTTAAAAAATAACATGTTTCTTTTACTACTTCAATTCATCTTATTTCTAGTATATTTTTACTTGTGGTTCTGCTGTAAAGTTTGTACTTAGTTTGGTTACATTGTTCCTTTTGCATGTTATGTATCCCCTCCCTTAGACTTAGAATGCTTGTATCCCCTTTTAGATTCAACTTCAATTATGCTTCTATGATTACTAGCCTAAGCTTTCCTGTGTAAGTTTGAAATGCATGCTACCTTAATCCCTGAAGCCCTTAGGATTTCTTTGATTCTGAACCTAAGTGTGACTCTGCCTACTACGTGCTTACCCTTATATGCTCTATACTTGTCCCCAATTCCTCATCACCCTGTTTGTGGTTGTTGAACTTGTCTCAGTTCTTGTTCTATGTATGCTACTGAACCTGTTCTTGAGATTGGTTTGCTGTTTGTTCTGATTACCTTACTCTTTTCAAATTGTTTCTCTATTGTTTTTTTCCAAACTCATTTCAAACCAGTCTTTCTTGTTTAAACTATTTTCCAACTCCAATCATTTTTTTAAAACTATGTCAAACACTCTCACTCTACTCTTAGACATCTAAGTTCTGCCCCTCTAATGTGTGACTACTTTGGGATCCCTATGAGATTCCTCTGAACTCTAATACATTAGAGTTGTGCTGGCCCATGTCACTGAATGGGTTTTGAAGATTGAAAAAAGGTGTCCAGTTGAACCAGGTCCATCATAGCATACACTTCTGAATGAAGCAGTTGGATCACGAATCGTACAAGTCTAGGAGATATTAGTGATTGCTAAGTATCAAAGAACTAAGAGAATGTCTCGTAATACGAAAAGGTTACAAATTGATAAGAGAAGATAGAAGTTGCTTTCAGCTAGGACATAAATAGAGGAAGGAAGTTGAGTTACAATCAAACTCGTTTTCCAAGGAAGAGTTGAATCAGAATTGAATCATGGACTCAACAAACAGACTCTATAAATAATCAATGTATTACTGCTGAAAGATGAGACGCACAAGTGCAAAAGTGAATCAAGTTCTAAAGCAAAAGTTCCAGAGGTTTTGAAAGCAAAATTATTGTGCGATACAAAGGCTACATCTCAACTAGAAGAAACAGTTTCATCATTGATATATTGAGTCTAGTTCATTGTAGTAGGAGTTTAAATATTGTATCTTATCAGCTTTCATAGAAGCAATTGTAATAGGTACAAACTGATCAAGTTAGAGTTAGCTTGAATTCTGTAGAAATTAGCTAGAGGCTAGTTGATACAAAGAGGATTAGAGTTAGTCCTAGGATTACAAAAGAGTTTATTTTGTAAGTCCGTTTTGGCTCAGAGTTTTAGTGAAGAGTTTGAGCAAATCCTACTGAGGAGTAGGTCGTGGTTTTTTCACCTTTTGAGCCAGGTGTTTTCCACGTAAAAATCCCTGTGTCTTTACTATTACTGCTTAATTATTCCGCAAACAGTAGTAAGTAGTAGACTAAGAAGAACCAGGTTCTTCTTATTAGACAGCACTCGAAAATTGGGTACTGCACAATTAACTTATAATATTGTGTAGTATTGAAGTCTAAAACATCAATTGGTATCAGAGCAGGTTATCCTTGAAGAGGCTAACACCTAGGAAAAGATCAAGATGAGTGCACCACCTGGGAACTAGGAAGGTCAATCAATTGCAAGGCCACCACTCTTCAACGGCCAGTACTATTCTTGGTGGAAGAATAGAATGAAGGATCACCTTATTGGACAGGACTATGAACTCTGGGACATAGTCAATGATGGACCACTTGCAACAAAGAAGAAAACTGATGAAGGAGTAGATGTGCCTAAAACTAGGGCTGACTGCACAGCTGAGCATCTGAAGAAATGGGAGAAGAATGCCAAGGCCAAGAAGTGGCTTGTATGTGGACTAGGCCTAGATGAATACAGCCAAACCCAAAGCTGCATCACTGCCAAGGAAATCTGGGATACTCTACAAGTGGCACATGAAGTAACAACTCAAGTGAAGAGGTCTAGAGCTACACTGCTATACTCTCATTATGAAAACTTCACTATGAAGGAAGGTGAAACAATTTAGGAGATGTACACAAGGTTCACAACCTTGACTAATGAACTCAAGTCTCTTGGAAGAGTCATCCTTGAAGAAGACAAGGTTGAGAAGATCTTGACAAGGGTTCTGCCTATCTCCTGGGAAAGCAAGATAACTGCCATTCAGGAATCCAAAAATATGGCAACCCTTAGACTAGATGAGTTGATTGGCAACCTTACTGCTTATGAACTCAGAAGGCAGACCATGAAAATGGATGCCCCAAAGAAAGAAAGAAGTATAGAACAAAGGATCACAAAGGGAGCAGATCTGGAGGATGATGAGATGGCCATGATCACCAAAGAATTCAGAAACTTTTTCATGAGTAAGAAAGGCATCTCTAGAGGGGGAAACTTCAACAAGGCAAAGGCTCATGAAAGGCCAGCTAATGAGGGATGCTACAAGTGTGGAAAAACTTATCATCTCATCAAAAACTGCCCCCAGTGGGAAGTAGAATGGAGGAAGGAGAGATATGAAAGAAAGAACAGGAAGAAGGAACTGGTCCAACCCAAGAAAACTACTACAAAGGCTATGGTTGCTGCTTGGGGGGAAAGTTCAGATGAAGAATCAGAAGATGGTGAGACAGAAGATCAAGCTCTCATGGCAATTGGAGAATCTGATGAGGAGACTTATGAAGAACCACAGGTAAGTATCTCACATCTTAAAACAAAAATAAAGTTTCTATCTAAGGAGAAACTCTCTGAGTTGCTACTTGACTTCATTGATGATTCTGAGGAGACAACTAAAGAGAAAGATCAACTATCTAAAGAGTGTGCAATGCTGAGAGCAAAATGCATGGACCTGGAAATAAGGGTCAGTGAATCTGAAAAGAAAAACACTGTCTTGATGAACCAGGTTCAACCACTCGAAACTGAGATTCTAGAACTAAAATCTGAAAATTTAAAGTTAAGACTAGGATCCAGTAAAAAGATAGTTGATCACTCTCATGCAAAGTTAGAAGAAAACTTAGGTAAATTGAAAGATAAAATGTATGCCAAAGATGAGCAGATAAAATCTCTTAAAGAAGAACTTGGCAAAGTCAAACATGAATTTGATAGAACACGTAAGTGGAATAAGTCTTCTGATGCTTTAATATGGCTCCAAGAGAATCATAGTAGCAACCGGAGAGGGCTTGGTTTTGGGAGTCAATTGCCTAAATGGGATCCCAAAAGCAAGTATCTCACTCTCCCTGAAAATAAAATTTGCACCCATTGTGGGAAGACTGGCCACTCTAAATATGAGTGTTCTGCAAAAGAAAAGGCCAGTCAGAAAAATGAGAGATTCATTAAAAAGAAAAATTGGCTACCAAATTGGGCCAGAAAAAATCTGATTCATCCATTCTCTCATGGAAAGGGACCCAAACTAGTTTGGGTTCTTAAAACTAACCCCTGATTTCTTTTGAAGGTACAAGTGAAGGGAGGCAGCCAGTTTTGGTTTTTGGATAGTGGCTGTTCTAAGCATATGACATGGAACAAGGAACGGTTCCTTTCACTTGAAAACCTCAAAGGAGGAAATGTCTCCTTTGGAAACGGAAAGAAAGGTGAAATAATAGGGGTCGAAAAGGTAGGTAAAGATGACACACGTTCAATTGAACATGTGTATCTGATAGATGGCTTGAAATACAACCTTATCAGTGTGTCACAACTGTGTGACAAAGGTAACCTTTTCGCTTTTACTTCTACAAAATGTTTTGTGATCAACCTGCTTACTAACAAGATTATTTTGTAGGAAAAGGAATGAACAATATCTATGTCATTGACTTGTCCACACTGTCTGACAATGAACTCACTTGCCTTAGTGTGTTGGACAGTGATCCCCTCCTGTGGCACAAAAGACTTGGTCATGCAAGTCTAACTCAACTGAACAAGATGGTCTCTAAGGACTTAGTGGTAGGGCTTCCTAACATTAAGTTCAAAAAAGACAAGGTTTGTGAGGCATGTGCAAAGGGAAGCAGGTAAGTTTTTCTTTCAAAAGTAAGAAAACGGTCAGTACCACCAGATCCTAGGAACTGGTTCATATGGATCTCTGTGGTCCCATGAGAACTCTAAGTAGAGGTGGAAAGAGATATGTTATGGTACTAGTAGATGATTTCTCAAGGTTCACTTGGACCTTGTTCTTGGCATCTAAGGATGAAGCATTTGAAATGTTCACCTCATTTGTCAAGAAGATTCAGAATCAATTAAGACATCAACTAGCATCCATTAGATCTGACCATGGTACTGAGTTTGAGAATGCAAAGTTTACTGAGTTCTGTGATGAACATGGTGTGAATCACAATTTTTCTGCTCCTAGAACCCCACAGCAAAATGGGGTTGTTGAAAGGAAAAACAGAACTCTTGAAGACATGGCAAGAACCATGCTTCTATCAAGCAAACTACCTCACAGCTTCTGGGCAGAAGCAATTAACACTGCATGTTATATTATCAATAGATGCATGACCAGACCTCTGGTAGAGAAAACTCCCTATGAATTACTTAAAGGGAGAAAGCCCAACATATCCCATCTTAGGGCTTTTGGATGCAAGTGTTATGTGCATAATAATGGCAAAGATTCTTTAGGAAAATTTGATCCCAGAAGTGATGAGGGAGTGTTCTTGGGATATTCTACACATAGCAAAAGATTTAAAATATACAATAAAAGAACTATGTGTGTAGAAGAAAGTGTACATGTTGTCTTTGATGAAACTAACACTTTATCTGAGAGACAGGAACCAGAAGATGAGGAGCTTGGACTGGTGAGGAGCAATGACTACATTGAAGCACCTATGGGAGATGGAACAGGTGATGGACCAGGTCCAACAACCCCACGCAACTCGACAGGGGGAATTCCTCATGAAAATACTGGCCCTGATCCTGTTCCACAGCAACAAGACAACTTGGAACAATCCAGAAGTGAACAACTGGTTCTCAAACCACACAGATATCAGAGTTCTCACCCTCTTGAGAACATCATAACAGACCTGAGATCTGGAATCAAAACTAGATCCTCCTTGAAAAATCTGTGTGCGTTTGATGCATTTCTATCCATGATTGAACCAAAGAACATTGCTGAAGCCCTAAAAGATGATGACTGGGTAACTTCTATGCAAGAGGAGCTGAATCAATTTGAGAGTCAAGTATGGCACTTGGTACCCAGTCCACTGGACAGATCAATAATTGGCACCAAGTGGGTCTTCAGGAATAAACTCGATGAGGATGGAACTGTTACTATAAACAAGGCAAGACTGGTTGTTCAAGGATACAACCAAGAAAAGGGAATTTATTATGATGAGACCTTTGCTCATGTGGCAAGATTGGAGGCAATCATACTTCTTATAGCATTTGTTGCACATATTAATTCACTTTGCATCAGATGGATGTAAAGAGTGCCTTTCTCAATGGCTATTTGAAGGAAGAGGTATTTTTAAAAAAGCCTCCTGGTTTTGAAAGCAAAGAATCACCTGATCATGTATATAAACTTGACAAGGCTCTCTATGGTCTCAAGCAAGCACCTAGAGCTTGGTACGAGAGATTGTCAAAATTCCTGCTGGAACATGGGTACAAACGAGGCAAAATAGACAGTACTTTGTTCTTAAAGGAAAAGGGAAAAGATCTTATGATTGTACAAATTTATGTTGATGATATCATATTTGGGGCAACAACTGAGAAGCTCAGCAAGGAATTTGCTACATTAATGGGGAGTGAGTTTGAAATGAGTATGATGGGTGAGCTAACCTTTTTCTTAGGTCTGCAAATCAAACAAACTCCACATGGAACAATGATTCATCAGCAGAAGTATGTGAGAGAACTCCTCAAGAAGTTCAAAATGGAAGATTCAAAGGAGATAGATACCCCAATAGCCACAGCTACAAAATTAGATGTGGATGAACCTGGTTCATCCGTTGATCAGAAGACGTACAGAGGGATGATTGGATCTCTACTATATCTTACTGCAAGTAGACCTGATATTGTGTTCAGTGTGGGACTATGTGCTAGGTTTCAAGCCAATCCAAAGGAGTCCCATCTCACTGCAGTGAAGAGAATTTTGAGATATTTGAAGGGCACTACTGATTTGTGCCTTTGGTATCCTAAAGGTAGTAATTTTGACCTTGTAGGATATGCTGATGCTGATTATGCAGGTTTCCTGGTTGACAGGAAAAGTACTTCAGGCATGGCTCACTTTTTGGGCTCCTGCCTTGTATCTTGGGCTACCAAGAAACAAAATTCAGTAGCCTTGTCTACTGCTGAGGCTGAATATGTGGCTGCAGCCTCTTGCTGTGCTCAGTTGCTATGGATTAAGCAACAACTCCTGGACTTTGGTGTAGATGTGGGATGCATTCCTATTTACTGTGATAACACTAGTGCAATTAGTATGACTAAGAACTCGGTTCATTATAAGAGAACTAAGTACATAGATGTTAGGCACCATTTCCTGAGGGATAATTATGAGAAGGGGATGATCTCAATTGAATTATGTGCCACTGATCATCAAATTGCTGATATATTTACCAAAGCATTAAGTAGGGAGCATTATGAGAGAAACATGATTGAATTAGGGATGATTAAGATCACCTATTGAAAAAAAATGGAAAAAAAAAGAGAGGAGGAAGTTTTATGGCTAGAAATTTTAATTAAGTACTTAATCAGATTAATCATTGCTCAGCTCTATGTCTTTGTTATCATACTCTTCTGCCATGTATTAATATGATTCCCTAGTTGCTAATGATGTTTCTCTATTTGTGAATTGAGGCAAAATAAAGATTTTTAACAGGATGAAACTGTTTCATCCATGCTGGTTTACATGATTGACAAGGTACGTTTTCATCTCCATACATGTATTAATTCAAGTACAGTCATACATTAGTAGGACTCTATCCATTTATGGTTCAGTTCAAATTCTCGTACTTACCCAAATAATGAACCAGTTTCAAGAAGTTCTGTCACAATAAATTAGCCTAGTTTTAGGGGGAAAGAAACGATCTAATCAATGTCAAATCACTGACAGTCCTTAATCAATTAGTATCCTAATTGTGTTAATACTCGTCTGTTATAATCACCCCAGCCACAAGTTAAAAATAGGCCATCATTACCCATGAATAAAGCAATAGACGAACCATGTTCAAGTCAATCAACACTCAGATCTCCACTGTCTTTTGCCCTCTCTTCTTTTTCTCTAAAAATTAAAAATGTCGTCTGCTTCATCTGATTCTCAAAATCATGACTACAATGAGGGAATATATGAGTCTGACTCTCCACCGGTCTATTGTTCTGAATCCTATGAGACACATGAAACCCCTGAATACCATGATACTCTTAAACCTACACCAAACCCTATCCCAGCCCCAAAACCCCGTCGTGTCAAGGTTCTTGCACGAAAATCTGTGGCTTCAGGGTCACGAGCAAAGTTCTTGGAATATTTATTACAGGCTGAAGAAGAACCCAAACCTGATTCATCCAGTGAATCATTTAAATAAGCACATGAGGACGATGCACCTGGTTCGTCAAGTGCTGAGAAAGGTAATACTGAAGTTACCTCTGTGTTAAATTCTGAAAATAGATTTGTGTTGGTTGGGTCTGTGGTGGATGTGAAAGTGCCAAGTAGGCCAAGAAAAACTGGGAAAATTCTTGAGAATGAGGGAGATGCAAGTGTGAGGGGATCTGGGAAGGATGGTTCCATACTTGAGATTTGTGGCCCCATTCCTGAGAATCTTGAAGATGATGTCGTAGTGATAGGGGAAACAAATGAAGTCGAGGAAGCTGCTGCTGAATTAGAAAAGCTAATGAAGGATATAGATGATCGTGTTTCTTCTAGGGAAGAAACCTTGGCTGAGAGACTTAAGAAACTGGGGGACTCATACAACCCCAAGAAGAGAAGGACTCCCAAGTCCATCAAGTCTAAAGCCTCAAAGAAAAGGAAAACTGATGAGTCTGTTGGTGTACCTGTTCCAAGGGTACGAGCTACGAGAAATACTGTTCGTGAAGAGGAGGAGAAGCTGGAAAAAGCTCTGCAAGAGAGCAAAAGAAAGAGGGCTGAGAAAGGAAAAGCGAAAGTGGGGGAGCCTGTTGAGGCTATTGTTGTTGATGAGGTGTTGGACCTGGTCCAACAAGATGAAGAGGTTACTCTAGTGTTGGTCAAGACACCCAAGGCAAAATTGAGTAAGACTTCCTCAAAGAAGTCAGCACCTATGTCTGCTACCACCGTGGGTACATCTATGAGGACACGGTCTAAAGTAAAGTCAAAGAAGAAAGTTCAGATTGTTGAGAAAGATAATGATCCTGATTGGAGTGGAGATGATAAGAAGGAGGTTGGAGAAGTGTCGATTGACACAATTGCCATGTTTGGCAAGATAAATATTTTGAAGGGAAAGTTACTGAAGGACTTGGAGGAGCCGGGTATGAGGTACTTAGTGGATTTTCTGGCAGCTTAAGGCTGGAAGGACATGGTCCTTCGCTTGGAGGGAAGGCTGGTCAGAAATGAGGTAGTGGAATTCATGGGGAATGCAACTGTGATTGGAGGAAGGGTTACATCATTGGTCAGGGGAGTTGAAGTCTCCTTTGACGCTCAAGAACTGGGAGTCATTCTAGACATTCCATTTGAGGAATATGACGATTATACAAGGCAGAGATGGACTTGCTTGGATGGAATGGCCTCAACACTCAACATCACCAGATTCTTTTGTGACATTGAAGAAGAGCCTGAGACCAAGGCAGTGTAAAAAAGCGAGATGAAGCCTGAACACAAGTTGTTCTTTGAGTTTGTTATTAAATTTATGCTGCCAAGACAAGAGCGCAGGCACATTGCCAACTATATGGATCTAACGCTCATGGAGTGCCTATACAGAGGCAAGCAGATCAATTGGCCATCTTTGATCATCCAGCTTTTGGACAGGGTGGTAAATGGAACCAAGGCCCATGCGATTCCTTATGGAGTTATCCTTACTGCAGTTCTGGGTCATTTTGGAGTTCCCACAAAGAAGGCTGAAATGACTACTGCAAAGGATTTATTTGGGAAGGACACTTTACTGTCATGTGATTACACTGTTAGTGCCCCGGCAGATGAACTTGGTTCATCTCGGAAGCAACTGGTCAACAGCAAGATTCGTACTCTGGTGCAAGAAAGTGAGCAAAAGGATATGGAGATCCTTCGCTTGAAGACTCGCTTAGTTGAGGTAGAAGGTGAGTGTGATGCTCTCAAAGCTGAATTAGACAAGGAGAAGGAGAAAAATGAGGGTGTATTACACCAAATGTTGTCTCTTATCCAAACCAAGAATCCTGCCTCTTCTGCACCACCCCAAACTTAGGAATTTCCAAAACTACCCCCTCCTATCCTATCAAGTGCCCAGTTCGGGACTGTGTCAAGTGTGTTTGTTTCAGTTTTTAATTTTCTCACTCATGTTTTGGTTGTCTTTGATTTAATCTGTTTTGGTGTTGATAATCCATGTTAATCAAATGAAAGCTTGGTGTTTTGACAAATGTCTCTATTTATGATTTAGCTTACACTATTGGTTTCTTGTGTTGATTAATCATGTTTGCACCTACAGTTGCCTAAATTGGCCATGAGTAAGAATTAATTACTGGTAAATATCGTTTTGCAACTTTTCGATGATGCCAAAAAGGGGAAGATGTGCTACAGTATTGTGTTGCAGTATTGTTTAAAATTTTTAAAATCTTTGAAGTGATATTTATAACCTAATGAACCTGGTT